>JAPYZN010000548.1:0-27102 GCA_030522865.1 Psyttalia lounsburyi | reverse complement strand
CGTAATCCGCGATTTAATTGAGCGAAGCGAGGTTAGAATCGCGTGATTACGGGCACCTATGGCATAAACACCATTACGCACATGTTGCATAATATACTAGTGTGGAACTTGTGCGTAATGGTGTGTGTGGAACTTGTGCGTAATGGTGTTTATGTCGTAAGTGCCCGTAATCACGCGATTCTAACCTTACTTCGCTCGGTTAAATCGCGGATTACGGGCACAATGACATAAAATATTGTATGGGACTTGTGCGTAATGGTGTTTTTTGACTCATAGGATTATAACACTCGCCTTCGGCTCGCGGTACAACCTCCCACGAGCCAAAAACGTCATTACACACATGTTGCTTAATATACTATTATAAATCACAGCGAATCTCACGAGTGTTTCAATGATCAATAACACTCGCTCGTAGATTTTATAACCCGAATAAATAATTCTGAGGCCTAAAATATTCATTGATTCATAACCTAACTAAATAATAAATAAAAGTATATATAAAAGTATTTCGTATTTTGGAATTGACACATCTGCTGAATAAAAAAAAGTGCACTCCTCCAAGTAACAACGAACTTAAGTGGGATAAGAGTGAAAAATGATTGAAAAATTCGTTGACACTCGTTCCTCAAAACTGCTTGAAAAAAAGAATAAAAAAATTGATGAAGAGTATCCATTAAAAATAAATAAAAGCAACACTAACATGCTTGTGTTGCCACAACAGCAGGTCTCAGGGTGGGCATAGCTGCCAGATTAGCGGGTTTAGCAGGTGGTGGAGGTGGTGTTGCCCCCAATGGAGCCCTGATACCTCCACGTATCGCAGCCCCACTCTTCCAGGACTCCAGCTCTGCCTTCATTCTCTCCAACTCTGTCTCAAACTCCTTGGACTTTTTCTCCTCCTTCGCGAGTGCCTGCCGATACTGTTGTCTCTCCATATCAAATTGCGCCAACTGCTTCTCCAACTCTGCCTCCATTTGCAGTGATTTCTTGCTTTCCTCTTCGAGGCCCTCAGCCATGGAGTCAATTCTCACTTTTTCCTCGCTCAATATCTGCGCCAAATCCTCGGAACGCTTACGCTCCTCGATGTACTTCATTATTATCTTCTTTCGTTCAGCCAGAAGGAGAAGAACAATTTGTTTCTGCCTACTTTTCTCCATTTCTAGGGCTAAGCTCTCCTTCTTCAATTCCGCCTCCAATCGTTTTTTCTCCTGTCTCTCGAGTTCCAATTCTGCTTTCAATCTCGTACGCTCTTTCTCGAGACCGTAGGTTATGTCGTCACCTTGGGCTGTGTCGTGCTCGTGTTTACGTTTCTCTTCTTCTAACTCTTCGATTACCTTTAATTACAATCATAAGAACTGAATTTCATGAGTAACAGCTGATAAATTCGCCTGTCAATGGGAAAGCCGTAAGGGGAGAGGGATTCTTTTCAGTAAATACGTAATTACTCAATGGACATGCAACTCGGCATGAAATTCAACCAAGAATGTTCAATGGAATAACAATAACAATAATTAATTACCGACAATTGATTCTAAAAATGCTTTGTAGCTCTGAACATTCGCTCGTTCTAAATTCTTCTGATAATTTAATATATTTCTCAATAAAGTACATACCGCTCTGTGCCGTATTTCCGCGTCCTCCAACATCTTAACCATTCGTCTCTGACAGACCTTCTGCTTGATGATCATTCCACTAAAATCCGGAACCTGTCCCTCCATCTGATCATTATCATTCCGCATTACTCCCCCGACAATCGCCATATCTCGTGCCAGAGCCACGTGAGGATCAGAAGTGCCACTTCGATACCGGGAATTCAGCAGGTGCTTCATCTTCTCCGACTTGAAATTAATAACCCAATCGATTCCAGATTACAATCCTAGGCTTAGAACTCATTCAGGCAATTGTCGTACGTTGGAAACGAATTGATGTATTAATTTTTATAGAAACAACTGCTGACCACCCGCACATACAGACATTGTGCTCAAATTTAGATTTTTACGGTTCAGGGCATCATTCCCAGGGAAAATTAGAAAACCCGGACATCAACCGATTGCAATGCCTCCCTTGGGAAGCCAAAAAATATGAATTTCACCTTCAGAATCTAAATAAAAGGTTATAAATGGGCCTCCGAATTTTGTTCTCCAAAAACTGAGGCAAATGTTGAGTTTTGGGCAGTTATCGTGGGCTCTACAACGAAAACTCCCTCATCTTGTGGGAAATGACTCCGGTGATGATCGAGCCTTGTTGCTTAAACTTAATTGATCGCGTCACGAGATAATAATTGTAATTTTTCATGCCCTCTTTTCATTTTGAACAATTTTTTCTGCTGAGTTTTGCTTGAGTTTGGGGATTGAATAATTTATTGAGAGAGATTCGAGGAAACCGAGTACTCTGCAAGTTCCCTAGTGTCCCATGTCTCGCTTGGATCCCCGCGTAAGCCCTTCATCATCGGTTTATAGTTATATCAAGTATTCACCATCACTCTGCTGAGTGCAATAATCATGGACGTGTCAATAATTCAGGAAGACCTCCCTTTCACCCAATCGACAAATTTTCCGGTAAGCCTCTTAGTTATCTTCATCGTCACCAAACTTCCTCCCCACCAACAAAACTTAATTAATGCTGAATTACCTTGAGAGCAGCAATTACAATATCTCGGGCCTGCAATTCTCCCTCGAGGTACCCAAGGAGTTTCAGCAGGTCTGTCTTACTCAGCTCCATCTTAGGATTTCGCTGTAAACCCAGAAATATGATGAATCATTAGAGAAATTATTCATAAGCAATAATTGAACGAAAATTGAGGGGCAGATTAATTCAATAAATAGTATTAGATCAAAAAAATTCTAGTCCTAAGACCCCCAAAAATTGATTGAATTTTCCTTTCACTTTCCATTGTTTCATTGGGAAACTCTAATTAAAAAACTTGAGCCGTAAAAAACTATAAAAAAATTGTTGTCTGTTGCTCTTTTTTAATAAACTATGTTCTATTTAATATTTACAACTCTGGGAGTGTAATCAACTGAAAGCTAACAGAGGGTTCAATAGAAAATCTGCAGAATTGCCTAACGAATTCGTTAGATTTTTCCCTGAATTCATTAAATTGTTCGACTTCTCTCATTAATCGTCATTTCCTAATAATATTTATTAGTGAACAAGCAAAAAAAAGCCTTTAAGAAACATAAAAAATGGTAGAACTGCTTAAATGTTGACAAGTCGAAAGAAATAATTGAAAACCGAGGATGTTCAATAGGAAAAGTGAGAAAAAAAAAAAACATTGGGCGTATGTGTTCGTTCAACAAGTCGATTATGTGGTTAATGAGGGCTAAAAAATCTCTCTCCTCCTCCCTGACTTGCAATTGTTCAACCAAGACCACCCTAATGTCCCCACCGCCCCCGCGTACCCGTCAAAAAGACGGTATTCCTCCCGCCAATCCTCCCCCCAAAAACCAAAGCAATAAAAACCTTCAGAGTATTGGAGCAGCTCTTGTCAAGCGGTTCAAAGTTGTTCGTCTTCTGTGCCATTTGCTGACCCTGTCCCCCCTGAAACTCTCCCCCCGAGTTTGGTGATGATGACATCAACAACGGTGTCGGTGATGATGTAGATGGTAGAGTGCTACCGCCGGCAATGGAGCCTCCATCCCCAGCACTACCTCCATGAGTTGCCATATTGTCATCAACGTCAAATCTACCCGACTTGCAATCTCGACTGGGTCCTCCAAGGCCCTCCCCAAAGCCGATGTTATCCGTCCGTCGTCTCTTGACGCTCAAACCACTCGGAAAAGCCCGGCACGAGGGATACGCTAGTCTCTTCAGCTTTCACCACTTATTTATCCATTTTCAAGAAGAAATTCCCGTCGCCGAGCTACCCTAACTATTGCAAAAGTCTATCTCACACTAGATACTTGAGGCCACGGTCAGCTTGTGATACATCGCGTTGACACTCTTCAAGACAGCTAACGCTAATGCTGCGCGTCATTCTCATTGCTATTATCACTTGATTCACCTTCTGTCTCCTCTGTCATCGGCCACACACGGACATTCTCCTCTTAATTCAGAGGGACAACAGGAGAACCGATCAATTGTTGGGGGCTTACGAGGGACAATCATAGGGTACTTGTGAGCTTTATGCAGCCAACTCCAACTTGAAACGAATCATTGGAGAATAATTGGAGATTGTGGGCTTGTGCACACGCGGATTAATACACTACCACAATTTCAACGGAGAGAATCAGCGATTTCAGGGGGAGATTGTTCAAGGCCTGTGGAGAAAAATTTCAACAGTGGATTTTCGTAGTGGTGGCGTCTGAACTAATTCACAGAAATCACAGACCGTAGTAGCTGTCAGTATGGCAGGGACGATGCTGAGTGCTTATCGGTGAGTAAAACAGGGAGAGAGTCGATAACTCAGTCGAGCGGAAGAGAGCGCGTGTAGGCGGAGGAGAAATCCGGGAGCTGGAGCAAGTCGAGCAAGTCCTAATGGCCATTGATCGTTAGGAATTAGCTCAGGAGCCATCAGTTGATACCAAGCGAGGATTACTATGACCATAATTTATGCGGGTCATCCCTGAGGAGTCTGATACCGTTGAATTTGACACGCCAATTCCTCGAGCTTTCGAGAAGTCGTGACAAAAATGAGGGCACTCTCAATTAATTAATTTAATTTTTACTCTCCGGGCTATACGGACATAGAATCAATAGTTTTAATCACCTCGGGGGGCTCTAACTCGTCAAATGTTTTGGATTCCTCTGACAACGGGACTGCTACTACCCACTTGCTGAACAGGCAGTTAATCATCCCTTCGTTGGGGTGATATTAATCTGGCTTGGGGTTGTCAAAGTACAGAAGGGATCTCTAATGGGTTGGATTTTGGGGAAGTCTGATTGGCTGGAATGTTTGGAGTTATTGGATCTCATTGGAGGACTGCGAGCAGAGGGCGACTGGTCGCACAGTGACTCGCAAACTACGAGATATCATAACCTCAATCTCTGTGACTGAATTCTCTTGTCAAGTTTCGGAGGTTTTCTTGGGTTTTACAGATTATTATTTGAGGATTCATTGAGCAGAACATGCCGGAGAGCACGAAGGCAGAGGCTAAAACATCCAAGGATGTCAAGGCTAACAAAGAGGAGGAGAAGAATGATATGGTGAGTTGGGAAGTTGTGTCTTTTTCGGATGAGTTGAGTTGGGGTTAAGTCGGGTTTTCGGGGACTATTGGTCGTTGCATTTGGGGTTTACTCTGGATTAATGACAATTAGATTGGCTATTGGGGGTATCTTTGATGGAGAGGTTGTTAATCAGTTAAAGAAAATAAACAATTGAAAGAATTAATTGTTGGATTTAATTGTTGATGTTGTGGCGACAACTGAGAGGAGCGGAGTAGTAGGAGATGAATGCCATTGAATGTTTGCAACAGCCTCGCCCCATGACTCTTCCCCCCGTAGTTGAGTTAACATAAAACGCAAAATGACCCATGAACTAAATAAATAGCCTAATAAATCCGACCTCAAACATTGAAATGTTCCCTTTCCAGTCCGAAGAGGACAAGCTCCTGCAAGAGGAGCTCGACACTTTCGTGGAGCGTCTGCAGGAGCCAGATAAAAAGCACCACTACCCGGCACTGGAGGCCCTCCGTACGAAGATCCGCGAATCAACGACCTCAATGACGAGTGTCCCGAAGCCCCTGAAATTTATGCGCCCTCACTACGACACAATGAAGTCCATCTACGACAAGCTGACGGACAAGAAATCCCAGGAGCTCTGCGCGGACATCATCTCAGTGCTTGCGATGACAATGGGTGAGGGCAGAGAGTGCCTCAAGTACCGCCTGACAGGTTCTGCCTCAGAACTAGGCGAATGGGGACACGAGTACGTGCGCCATTTATCCGGTGAGCTGGCAGCCGAGTGGGACGAGGTAAATGGAGGCGATGACGCCGAGACCAATACCGAAAAACTGATAACTCTCGTTCAGGAGATCGTACCCTACAACATGAAACACAACGCCGAGACTGAAGCCTGCGATCTCCTCATGGAGATCGAGAGGCTTGACCTCCTGGAGCAATACGTCGACGAGAGCGCATACCAGAGGGTTTGCCTGTACCTCACCAGTTGTGTACCATACGTGGCCGATCCTGAGAACAGTACCCTCTTGAGAGCTGCCTGGAAGCTCTACCGAAAATTCCGTCAATACCCCCAGGCCCTGCGCTTGGCAATGCAGCTGAATGACTTGAACCTAGTCGGCTATATCTTCCTAAGCTGTACAGACCTTTCGATGCAGAAACAACTGGCCTTCATGCTGGGTCGCCAACAGATCTTCCTGGAGCTACCAGAGTCGACAGCTGAGTACGACGACCTCGTCGAAATAATGTCAAACTCCCACTTGAATAATCACTTCCTCAACCTAGCTCGAGAGCTCGATATCATGGAACCCAAGACCCCAGAGGACGTCTACAAATCTCACTTGGAGAACTCTCGTCCGCCGTTTGGTGGAGGCCAGGTGGACTCGGCTCGTCAAAACCTAGCGGCATCATTTGTCAATGGATTTGTAAATGCTGCCTTTGGTCACGATAAACTGTTGATCGAGGATGGAAACAAGTGGTTGTACAAGAACAAGGAGCATGGCATGCTATCAGCAACTGCTTCCTTGGGTCTAGTCCTTCTGTGGGACGTCGATGGAGGTCTGACGCCAATCGACAAGTATCTTTACTCGTCTGAAGACTACATCAAGTCTGGTGCACTGTTGGCTTGTGGAATAGTCAACTGTGGTGTGAGAAACGAGTGCGATCCAGCTCTTGCTCTGCTCTCAGACTACGTTCTTCATAATAGTAATACCATGAGGATTGGGGCTATAGTGGGATTGGGTCTGGCTTATGCTGGGTCTAATCGAGAGGCGGTACTCACACTGCTAGCACCAGTTTTAACTGATCCAAAATCCAACTGGGAGGTCATTGGAGTCGCTGGTTTGGCCCTGGGAATGGTGGCCGTTGGATCATGCAATGAATTTGTCACCACTAGCATTATGCACTGCCTCATGGAGAAGTCAGAGACTGAGTTGAAGGATACTTATGCACGCTTTCTACCGCTGGGTCTTGCTTTGTGCTTCTTGGGTAAGCAGGAGGCAGCTGAGGCAATTATTGCGGCTCTTGAGGTTGTGCCTGAGCCATTCAGATCCATGTCAACTACTCTGGTTGAAGTTTGCGCTTATGCTGGCACTGGTAATGTCCTGAAGATCCAACATCTTTTGCACATTTGCTCGGAGCACTACGAGCCGACTTCTGATAAGGACGAGAAGTCTGAGCGCAATCAGAAGGACACCAAGGAGAAGAAAGATGATAAGGAGAAGGAGAAGGAGAAGGACAAGGACAAGGACAAGGATAAGAAGGATTCTAAGGATAAAGACGATAAGGACAAACAGAAGGAGAAGGATCTCAGTTCGAAGCAGGCAATTGCTGTTCTTGGAATTGCTCTTATCTCCATGGGCGAGGAGATTGGAGCTGAGATGGCGTACAGGACTTTTGGACACTTGTTGAGGTACTGCGAACCTGTCATCAGGCGATCTGTACCTCTGGCTCTTGGACTCATCTCGGTTTCCAATCCTAAGCCTAATATTGTGGATACTCTCTCGAAATTCTCGCATGACAGCGATCCTGAAGTGGCTCATAATGCCATCTTTGCGATGGGACTCGTTGGAGCTGGTACTAACAATGCAAGACTGGCTGCTATGCTCAGACAATTGGCTCAGTTCCATGCGAAAGACCCTAATAATTTGTTTATGGTCAGAATTGCCCAGGGACTGACGCATTTGGGAAAGGGAACTCTCACTCTGTCACCTTATCACAGTGATCGACAGCTTCTCAGTCCTGTTGCTCTTGCTGGTCTTCTGGCAACGCTCATTGGCTTCCTGGATGTCAAGAATATCATTCTCGGGAGGTCTCATTATCTTTTGTATACTCTTGCTTCTGCCATGCAGCCCAGGATGCTAGTCACATTCGATGAGGAATTAAATCCTCTCCCTGTGCCTGTCAGGGTGGGCATTGCTGTTGATGTCGTGGGGCAAGCTGGAAAGCCCAAGACCATCACTGGATTCCAGACACACACGACACCTGTTCTACTCGCTTATGGAGAGAGGGCTGAACTTGCTACTGAAGAGTATATACCACTTACTCCAATTATGGAGGGATTTGTTATTCTGAGGAAAAATCCGGAATTCGTTCCCTAGATTTATGTTTCACTGATAACAGCCAATTACTTTATACTTCATTTTTAATTAAAATAAATTAATGTTTTTTTTCTTCAACTAAATGCCCTTTTGGAAAATACTTTTGAGGTCGGACGACGTTGTTCTGATTTATTTTGGTATTTTTTGGAATAGTCCTGGTTCTGTCCAAAAATATCTCCTGTTTGGGAGAATCAGGAAAATTCAGAGAATGGAGTGATTAATTGTGTGGCTGAATAATTGAACGGAGCGACGAAAATAAAGAGTAAGTATACAATAAATATTTCTGAATCCAATTGACCAAAATTGATATTAAAATGGTCAATAGAAAATATTCTTCAGACAAAATCAATAGAATCTCATTTTTTTCATGCAATTCATTCTATTGACATTCTCTATAGAATTTGTCAATTGTTTTTTTGTTGTCAATGACGAAAATGAAATGAAATTGAGTGAAAAAACCATAACAGCCACGACGTGTTATTAAAAAATAGAGAATTTGCCATTATTCATCTATCCCTCGAGGGAATCCAAATGCAAGTCGTTAACAGCAGGCTCACGTCACTGTTTGACCACCACCACGTCCGATTTCCAATGGTGGGCAAACAGCTGACATTGGCGACAGTAAGTCCGTTTCCACTTGATTCAACCAAACTCCCAAATAGAATTACCCTCAAAATGTGTGTTAATTTCAACTTCTTTGTTTGTTGTCACTTGTCGTACATCTACACAAGATGACTGGCACAGCCAGTGGACACGGTCTCATCAAAATTCCCAAATTGTTGTAAAAATAATTCATGATACGTTCACATTTATTGCGTACCACGAGCACTCCATTAATGTGAGGCAATTGAATTTTGGTTCTTCGGTGAATCGGTGAGTGCTGTTGCGGTTGGGGGTTTAGTGTCAGTGCATTAGAAAGGCTAAATCCTTGCATTTACGTGGCCCAATACGAGGGAAAGAGGATTGGTGATAAAATCCAAGTGTTGGTAATTATTTATTGCAGTACCAAATGGAAGACGCAAAAAGTGAAAAATCCGAGATAATGGAGGAACTCGTGCCCCAGGACTCCTCTTCCTGGGGCGAGTGGACCATTATTCACGATGACAGGGATAAAGACCTTGGAAATGAGGTTCCAGGGGAGGTATCCAAGGAAGTCTGCGAGAATGATGACAAGGAGGAAGAGTCGCACGTCATCGAGGAAGCACGTGAGGTATTTAAAATTAGTTTATATATTTTTGGAGAGATGAACTTGGAAGGAGTAAACAACTCGTGGAGAATATATTTTTTTTGTAGGTGATAGAGGAGATTGATCCATCCACCCTTGACTCTTCGGTTGTTCCTGCAACTCCACGTGAAGACGATTCAGATGGCATTTCTGTAATTACTGAGAGTGACAAAGGGGATGAGTCGAGGGGGGAGATCTTCAAAGCTGTTGAACCTTTTGGAGGATTAAGTCCTCGGGTACAGTATTACTTTATTTATTTTTATGCGAGTGAATACCCACGGAGAAAGGCAAAGGAGATATCTAGCAAATTCGTAAGACAATTCTACAGGATTTCTGCATCAGATCAGATCAGCTGATTAGGGGAATACAGAAACCTTGAATAAGAGCTTTCTTGGAAGTGGAATCATTGGCTTTCTTAACATTTGTTCTTAGAACATCAATTTTAGAGAAAATGTCGGAAAATCTCTCTTCCAGGCACTCCATTTTTCCAGGAAGTCATCTTCAAACATCTCCCGAACGCATGAGGTCCAGAAACAATTCCAATTATTGGAATTTAATTTGGAAAAATCAAATAATTTGTGGTTTAACCTCTCCCCTAACACCCCGCACTACCAAAATAATTCAAAATTCACCAAATCGTTCGGGACTGTCGCTCTATTAAATTTTGCAATACTCCATCCTTCCCTCTTAAGTTGTCGCCCTCCCCTTCCCTACAAAATTATTTATACAATAACAGCTATAAAGAGTCTTCCACACGAAACTTCAAAAGCTCTGAGCAACTTCGAATTTCTCAATCGCCGATAATTTTCTAACAGCGTAAAAAATTAAATATAACCACGGAAACTCTCTAATCCTGGGTAAATCCATTTCTCTCCCCAGTTCGGAAAGTACACGAGCTTCATCGCCGCATGTTGCCTGGCCGCTGCTATTGGTTTTGGCATTGGTTGCGTCGTTGGCACCGGAAAAGCCCAGCTTCAGTCGTCCGACATTCCACCGTCTCCGAAGCCATCTTTTCCACGAGTTGGGGAGTCAACTGTTGACGTCTCAGGAGAGGTGTCTGTCACGGTTGAATCGGAGCCATTCGACCCACTGCTAGACGCTCCAAATATCCCAGATGAAGAGCCCACCGGACATGACAAATTGCGACATTTATCCCGAGTGAACGATCAAAATCTGAGTATTCGAAAGTTAGAGCAGATCCCGACGTTCAAAAACTCCCTGGACAAACTCAAATTATCCCTCGAAACTTTATGCTCACTCGTCAATAAAAATCAACTGGTGAATTACGAAAATATTTGCAGCAGAAATTCCAGAATCTTTGAAGTAATTGAATTAAAAGATACCGTTGAATATATTGTTAACGAATTTGGCTACAAAGAGGATGCCTCGATGAGGAAATTCCTGGAGAGTATAGATGTGAAGATCGAGGAAATGGTGACATCTTTTTTGGACCGTTTGTCGAAAATTGTGGAGAAGATGAGGGGCAAACTCTACCAGAGGATTTGCCTGATCAGAAATACCTACGAGAGGGGGACAAAGATCCAAGAGATCTTGGATCAGCGGTTGATATCTGTCGATAACTGCCGTCACTCGCCTCCCAAGGGGCCCATCCCGGAGAAGAAGAGGAGAGTCAATAGGAGCGAGCAGCCAGGAATTCATTCAGTTTCTGAGGCAGCTGATGATTTGAAGAGTCTGGAGGTGGACGAGAGCACTGAACTCCATGGGAGTCACAAAAATAAACGGAAGGATGAGAGATCTGAGGAGTTTCGGAAGAAGAAATACCAGTCGAATATGAAGAACGACTCGACGAAGTTCCAATCGAGTCTCCAGGCGAAGGGGAGTTCAGAGGAACGAGGGAATTTTAATTCCTCCGGACGGGTGAAGACTCAGGGGAATAATCATTTGAAATATAATAAGAAACATAAACAGTCCAGGGAGTCGGCGGAAAATTCCTCGGAGGAGAGGGATTTTATCTCCTTCGAGGGGCAGGGGGAGAATAAAAATGGAAATGGAAATGATTTTAAACCCGCGAAGAAGTATGGGACCCCCAAGGGAGAGCCCAAGGAGAATTTTGTGGAGAAGAAACATGGGAGTAAGTACGAATCTGGGCGTGAAAATAGTCGGAGAGGACCAAATGAGAAGGTCTGCTACTCGAAGAAGTGCTCCAAACCTCACGAGAATGACGAGAGGAGTAATCGAAAGGGGAATGGGAGGAATGGAGAGTGGCAATTCGAAAGGTACCTCAATAAACCCAAAATTTGGATCAGTTCTTAATGGGTAGAGTTTATTTTTTTTCGGTTTTTTTACTGATAGGGCCCAAGGCAGGAGGAAAGTTCGGTCCGACGAGGAGGACATTTACGGGGTGTGGTATGACGACAGAGCGAAGGCTCGGGAACGTGCAAGACTTGGTTTCTAACGAGAATTGCGACAGAAGAAAATGGTGTTCTAAGATTGCCGAGGGCTTGAAATCATTTTCTTGCAAAAAATTGTATTCTAATTTTCATTTAACTCCAGTTTTAATTAATTAAGATTGAAATTGTTTCAATAACTTCATTCACGATGTAAAAAATCGGAGAAAAGGTTCTCTTCATTGTAAGTTTTTCAAAAAATGTCCATTTAAATTTGCAAAGTCTTGTTGAAATTTTTGCATTTGTTTTTAAACAATTATTACATCGAAATGTTACAAATCTGATTAACAGATTTTGGCATCTGTAGTATTTTTAAAAAGTCTCGGTTGAAGTCGTGAGAATTTCAATTTAAAACGTTCGATTAAAAATTGAGAAAATCTTCAATTGAGACTCGACTTGAATATTTCAAGTCCCAATTTGTAAGCAATTTCAAAATCAATGTTTTCTTCTGAGTACTACAGTTGGCGAGTGAAGCTCGTAAACAAAATTTATAGGATAATAGTTCAGTTTACGAATTGAAGTCTCCGACTGTACGTCTTTTTTATATCTGACGTGGATTCTTGGAATTTTTGAAATGTGAACGGAAGTATTTTTTTTTTTGCTGGTACTTTTAATTGTGGAGATGAGATCTCTGTATTTTAGGAAGTAGAGTGGTGAGGTTGTTGAGGATTTGATTGCTACCAAATTGACTGGCTGTACTGTCGATAATAGTAACGAGTGATATTGATTAATTGAAATAAATATATGATATGTGTTAGTTAAGAGATTGTTTTTTGTCATTTCGTGCCACTTCTAAAATCATCTGTTGATTGATCTTCAGAGATTTTTGGAAGAGAAAGGAAAATGCAACGGGAATTAATTAACTAATTGCTTAAATGATTGGATAAAATGTGGAAAATAGAACTTCACGTCTGATTGATAAATTTCCCTATTATTGTTTTTTTTCTCATTGTTTAGAGGTACTTTCATTTGTTTAAATGTCAAAATCGCGTCTCAATGGGGGAAATCTCTGAACAAATCGTCGAAACAATCATCTCGAGTATTGAAAATGTACTTGAGAGTCTTCTTACCGATGTCAAAGAGTTACCAGAGGATAACAAATCCGATAGGCGGTGGATTTTCTTAAGACACTTGATGTATTTAGTTGAGCACGTGCTGTCCAGACTGAGGACGACTCCAGTCGAGAAGAAGAGCAGGAGAAATTTCTATTGGAAACTCTGGCATGAGAATAAGGATACACGAGAGAAATTAATGAGTAATGATTATCACTAAAAAATACCATCTCAAAATAAATATTAAATATTCGCCGAGTAATAATTGCACAATTAATTTCTTCTCACTCAGCATTGACAGCTGTCGTCGAGGAGAAAAGACCGGTAAATCAAGGGATTATTGAAAAAATCCACAGTAATTATCTACGCAACTCTCAATTAGTATCGCACATAGGGGATAAATTCCTGGAAGACGCTGTGACCATCAGGTACATTCAAAAATTACTCTCATAACCTAAAAAAATCCTTTATTGTATAAAAATCACCATTCCTTCCCTATTATGTACAGACTAAAATTCGAGCGTACGCAACTTAACGAATATAAACAATCCGAGGACCGCAGAAATGACTTGAGGGAGATTTGCGGGATTACCCGGAATAAATTTCAGAATTATCAACTTAGTCTTCAAAAGCTGGAGCAAGAGATGTTCCAAAAAAGGTAGGGGGCAATTGGGGGAGTTGTCTCTTATCAGCAATCTCAAAAAAATATAGTTTCATCTACGGAAGAGATCTCAGGTCAATTTTTTATGGATTCCATTTGTTTAAAGATCGATTTACTCTCATCGTCAGTCTTAATGCCGCTTTGCAAAGATTTAGGACACCTGCTCAACAAACATTTGTTGACAAAACCAACTATTACACGAAATTATGCTCTCCCGAAGGTCCAAAATTTTGGCAAATGACTGTCTAATTTTAACTGGTAAATAGTCAATGGATTATGTCAAATGCGACGGTTCGCATACAACAAATTTGGCGATTTTGGGACTGGAGTTTTACGGATTTTGTGGTTCTCGGAAACTGTCCAAGCCGGAATTATTTTTCGTGGTTGTATGTAATAGACCGTTTTGTCGAGAAAATATTGTGTCAGTTCAAATATACCTGGTTTCTATGACTCCAGCATTAAAAAAATAAAATACTCAATTTCTGCATTAATTAAGGATGAAAATGTCAACAAAATTCTTGTCACTATTGAATCGATACGACACAGAAATTGGCGATAGAAAGAAAACCGTTTCCGAGCTCGAGTCTGTGCTGAATGATCTCACGAACAAGATTCATCAATTAGAAGTAATTAATTTCTTTAAAAAAATAGTAGATCATTTCAACAATCCGATTTTTACGAATTTTACAAATTTACTCGATAGAGGAATATGGAGGAACAATCCTCCTTGTACGACTCTTGTTTCAATGAACAAGAGGAATCAAGATTGGCGGAGGTAAGAGCAAAGCTCGAGGTAATCACGAAAAAAATTGCAGCAAAGAAGATACAGCGCTGGTGGCGAGGTCTTCTGCCTGCGGTTAAGTCTAGAAAGAAGAAGAAGACCAAGAAGCCAAAGAAGAAGAAGCTAAAGAAATAATTCAATCGTCAAAAAGTCAAACAGAAAATGAATTGCAAATAAAAATCTCTGAAAAATATTCCCAAAGGAATTTGCCCATTGCTACGAGATCCCAAGATATTTTTATAAAAAAAGGGTCGAATTTACTCATCATCGTCGCCATTTTCCGGTGGAATCCATAAAAAGACCCTCAGGACTAAATTAATTTTCCGAAAATCACTTTTACTCGTCCTCTTTAATACATTTCTCCACCAAATCACTCAAGTTGGGGTTCTCCATGGCAGCTGCGATCCTCTCCTTGTCGTTTATTTGTTTATTGACTGCAACAACGAACATAATATGATCAAATCAATTAACGAGGCAGGAACAAACACAAGACATTGGAAACATACTTTCATCTTCGGTGGCATGTGCTCCTTTCTTGATGAAAATATCCAGTTTAAACGACGCTAACAGATTTCGCTCCAATTTAACCCTAATACAGAGGCCAATGAGCGTGGCTAGAGAGCAGTGGGGAACAGTTGGATTAAATTCAACACGAATGATGTAGTTATCACTCGGTTTTCCTTGGGTTACGGTTACACAGTCTTCGTAGACTACTTCCAAATCCTCCAGGGTTTGAGGCTTCTCTGGGTCTTTTATTGTTCGGAGAAGATCTACAGAAACATGAGTTCAATATTTGACTAAAAAATCAGGAGATCTGAGATCTAAATTACAGCCAAGAATTAATAACTTAATAAAATCACTCATTCTATTCTGATGTTCTCGATGATAAGGGATTACAAGAAAATTTTGCATCAGCTAAATTGCTCATTAGTTTCATTAAAAAGACAGATACATCATGACTAAAAAAACCAACAACAATTGCTTCAGAAATAAAAAAGAAACTTGCCATAAACAGTCTCCCTGAGCTCGTCGGCATCGACAATAAAGCAGTTCTGATTCTTGTCATCAGTGAGATCCCTGGCAGTCCCCATCATATGATCAGGCATCAAACCATCTTTGACTTTGCTCCCGATCGACAGCTTGCGTAACAACGAAAACATTTCTTATCCAATTTATAATTGATATCTCAGTGGTGAACATTCGTGACGCAAAGAAATCCCTTTCAACGACTATGATAATGAGTTTTCATTGACATTCCCCAATCTAACCAAGTTCTTCGCGCTCCCAGAGCTCTAGAAGTCCATCAAAACTGCGAACATCGTTGCAAAACGTCAAATCAGTGGGCTTTGTTCAATAAAATGTGGGTACATTTATTTAACAGAGGACACTAAAAGGCCACCATTTGATAATTAAAATCATCACAACTCACAACACCGGCTCTGTCTTGTATTTGTGGCTCCCTGCGATCTATTTACAATGTCCGTCAGTGGTCGCAGGGCACGTGAATCAAGAAGTCCATGTGTGGAGGAGAGCGTGGAAAGTAGGAAAAAAATGGCTCCTATACTTTATCATTTTATCAGGGACACGTTGCGTTGGAGGCCTCATTGGAGTGCTCATAACGAGGTATCATTGTCCATTGCATGCTCATGTAATCAAGCAGTTTGTAACGATAATTATTAAATCCTCGAAATTACTCCCCTCACTTACGTAATTTTTTTTACAGCCAGTGTCGTCAGCATTCTTGTGTTTTGTGGTAGTGCTGTTTGGATCGTTGAGAAAGTTGTGACTGCTCCAGTCTTGAGTAGTTTGTCTCACAATTGACGAGACAATTCACGGAGTATGTTTCTGAGGAGCAATACTCTCGTTACGGGAATACGAAGATGTTACTCTGCGGAGACGATCCTCCAGGCAAAAATTTCGAGAGTGAGTTTTTGCAATCATTTTTTTTATCTGTCAGGATATTGAGTAGAAGATAGTGGAAAATTCGCTGGATGACATTTGGAAATTGATGATTTACGAGGATTTCTGATCATTTTAACGATTGCAAATTTTTACAACATTTTTGAAAAGGTTTGTCACCCTTTGGACGCTCTCTGAAGACGGTGACGAATAACAAAAATTCATTGAGAAAGAATTGTCATTCCTGGAAGATCCTTAATCTCCTATTGTCCACTGGAGAGTCCTTCGGCATTCTCCACTCCAGTGTACTGATATTTTTGTGATGATTCAATGATTAGAGTTTGTTTTTTATGTTTCCACTGGGGTTTTTAGATTCAGCAGCTTCGAGAACGACTGAGGAATGACGATACGGGAATCCTGACTGATTCCTTCGGAAGGAAGCACACGTATCTGAGAATTTCGGTGACCGAGCGCTGCAACCTTCGATGTATGGGACAATTTTTGCGTCCAAGAATATATATTTTGGCAATTACCTGGCATATTTGAGGTTTTCCCTTCATATTTATCTGTCATTCAGACCACAAGAAACAATTTAATCAATTATCAGCGAATTTTGGGCGAGTCGCGTATTTATCTCTTCAAAAATGTCAACATTTATGAAGAGAAAAAAATTCCTACATATTTTTTTAAGTAATTACGGAATTTTATTTTAATTGAACGATAATAGTTCTCGTACGCTGAGTAGATTATTTACATATTGATTGAGTTATCTTGACAAGGAGAGATTACAGTCTTAATTGATTGCACCTGAATAACGCGCATGGAACAATTTCATTGTTAACCCAACAAATTCAATGTTAATTTTATTGTCGATTGAAATTGAAGATTTGCATCTCATGAACTGCAAAGACACCTGTCAGTAGCTGAAACTGAACTTATTTTTATTTTTTAACTCTCGGGTTGTCTCGGCAGATTGAGATATCTTGCCAATCCTATTCAGTACAACAAAATGGCCTTTTTATCATTAGCGTCTTCTTATCATTCTAAAAAGTTTACTGGATTAATTGTTTAATTGTGCTTATATGTTAAGTATCTAAAAATTGGGTAGGCCATCGGAAGGTTTTCCCGATGTTTCCACTGAATTCTTCCCGACTAGAAATGACTCGTTTCCAAAATTGTCAGACTCTCAATACAAATCTTCTGTCTCATTATTCTATTATGCACTTTATTTCGACGTTTTTATGAGGTAATGTAAGCGGTTTAATTTTAGGCTTGTACTGTATGCCTGAGGAGGGTGTCAAATTGACTCGGAACGAGAATATTTTGAAAACTGATGAGATACTGAGACTGGCGAGGCTCTTCGTTAAGAAAGGAGTTCGGAAAATTCGGTTGACAGGGGGTGAGCCGACCGTACGAAAGGATTTAGTGGATATTATCGGTGAGTTAGAGCGGGTGCTCATGACTTTTTATTATATAAAAATCAGTATCTTCAATAACTCGCACTATTTCCTCCGACCCCCTTTCCCTTCTCTCACTCATCTGAATTGGTCAATAGAAAATGTGTCTTAAAAAACTCCACAAAATTTAAAAAATGAAAATACAATTTTTTTACTCATAACCGTTTCTCTTTTAGTTCGGCAAAATAATTACTACACAAAAAAGCTTTGGAAATTTGAGTCGAAGTAATTGTATACAAAATATCTCAATCGAATGAGTGGTAGGGAATAATGGAATTCCATTCGCTTTTTAACCTAAAAAAAATTAGAATTGTCCAGCGAGTCCACTAGAATTTTCCTGTGACTGGCGTTATCGTAATTCGCGATCTAATTATTTAGAGAGCCTGATTCTATAATTGTTGCGATAATCCCACCAGCTCAGCTGCGACAAATGGAGGAATTGGAGAGTATTGGAATGACAACAAACGGTTTGGTACTGACCCGGCAATTGCCGGCACTGCAGCGAGCGGGTCTGGACGCCCTGAACATATCCCTGGACAGTCTCCAGAAAAATCGCTTCGAGAAGTTCACGAGGAGGCAAGGATGGAGTCGAGTAATGGCTGCCATTGATTTAGCTGTGCAGCTGGAGTTCAATCCAGTCAAGGTATTCACCCGAGTTCCTCCTCCATCCCTGTCAAGTGAATTCCCCGAATTCTGAAGATGTATTCCCCAGGTGAATTGCGTCATCATGCGGGGCTTCAATGACGACGAGCTCACAGATTTCGTTGAACTCACCCGAGACAAGCACATCGATGTCCGGTTCATCGAGTACATGCCCTTCGACGGAAACAAATGGGATGAAAATAAAATGGTATCATTCCAGGAGATGAAGGAGAAGATCAGGGAGAAATTTCCTGATTTCCAGACGCTGAAAAATTCTCCCAACTCGACATCAAAAGTGAGAAGTAACAATTTCATTTCTTGAATGTTTCCCCTCAAGAAATCAAGACTAGGATACCAGTGGATTTGTAAAAACAAATTCATTGTCATTTACCTATTATTTTATTCATTTTTATTTCCAGGCATTTTACGTTCCTGGATTTGCGGGACAAGTAGGTTTCATAACCTCAATGAGCGAACATTTCTGCCACTCCTGCAATAGACTACGAATAACAGCCGATGGGAACCTAAAAGTCTGTCTCTTTGAGGGGCAGAGCGAAGTGTCCTTGAGGGATGCCATAAGAAGTGGAGCAGGGGACGAAGAGATCGAGGAAATAATTGGCCTGGCAGTGTTCAAAAAGAAAAAACAACACGCCGGTGAGTCTATTGTGTCCTCTTTCGTACGTGTGATAAAAAGAAAAATGAAGGAATCAGTGGAATCATGTGTTTCAGGAATGCTCAATCTAAAAGAAATGGAAAACCGTCCAATGATTTTGATAGGTGGTTGATTCTTGCAGGTAAACGAGTATCATCATCACCATCACCATCACAAATGCACAATCATCACAAGAAATACTTGCTAATGGGTCTACTGACCCCGAGTAATTCAATTGATAAATTAATAGCGCAGCAGTATTCCTCGTTCTCCCATGTAAATGCAGAGGGCAAAGCGAGTATGGTGGATGTGAGTAAAAAAGTAGCGAGTGAACGTTGCGCAAGGGCGAGAGGTACGATAAGAGTGGGACACCAAGTCAGTCAATTGATCAATGAAAATAGTATGAAGAAGGGTGACGTTCTTCTTGTCGCCAAATTGGCTGGGATAATGGCGGCCAAGAAAACATCGGATTTAATTCCTCTCTGTCATCCCCTCAGTTTAACCCATGTCCAAGTAAATTTGATGCTCAGTCAAAATGATAATGAACATTTCATTGTTATCAATTCTGAGGTGAGGTGCTCAGGTAAAACGGGAGTTGAGATGGAAGCACTCACTGCTGTCAGTGTCGCTGCACTCACTGTTTACGATATGTGCAAATCAGCTGTTTCTGCTGATCAGCTGCAGATTGGAAATATCGAGCTAATTCACAAATCCGGGGGCAAGAGTGGGGATTATTTCAAGCACAATTGAGCGTAAGTTTTTTAAATGATGAAATTGAAAAACTAGACATCAATTTTACCCGTAAGTCATGATAATTAATTATGAAGCTGATCTTCCATATCCCCATGTTGTAATCGACTTGTTACGTTCCATCATTTCGCTACTTTGTTTTTTGTCACTGTTACTGATGAATAATTTAATTGGCTATTCACTTTCGGTAAAGGATACTCATAAATTGTTATGGCCAGCTCATACAAAGGGCAGACACGTTGTTATTATAATAATAATATCCATAATATGCATCGAGTGGTAATTTACACTCCACGAATGCAGCACATGTACAACTTATAAGTTCAAAGTACTTGTTATAATGTTATGACTCCTTCAATGCGGATATTTACGAGGGTAATTTTGTTAATGTTTATACACTTCCGTTATACATATATATGAGTAATTGTTATTGTCGAAAGATATATTTTAGAATATATTGGAGTGGCTAAGGGTGAGTGGAGTAAAATTGACACTTGCGGGAGAAATTAAATTGAGCTCAATTCAGGTTCGTTATTAAAAACAAAAAATCTAATTTTTTATGCATAAAAAAATGGCGAGAATCAATGTCAATCAAGTCACGAAATAATTGAATATAATTCTTCCATTGAAAAATATTATTTATACACAATCTGTACAAATTTTCCGTGATGAAGTCACTTGAATTAATTACAAAATACCATTTTCTATCTTCTATACATTACAAATTCAAGACATGTATACAATTGATAAATAAATCGCATATAAAAAATGTATAGCCTTGGTATGAAACATTAGTATTGAATTCTGTGTACGAGTGTTCATTGTCGACAGTAGATTATTCTCTCAGTACCTAGTATCACACAAAATCCCCGGACTCCCTACGGCAATTTCCGTTTGGTCGGCTCATCATGAACTCGGACTTGGAGTGAAGATCTGGGCCCGCACTTCCAGACATTGCCATCCTTATCGAGAATGCTAGCACTGGCAGTGACTTGAAACTGATTAGCCCCCGAACTATTGCCACCTCCCGACCCCCCAGCGCCCCCAGCACATCCAGAGTTGCCGGATGTCCCCGAGTTCCCCAGAGACAGCAAGAATTCACAAGCAAAGAAGTCCCTATGAGGGATAACAGTCTGCTGGAGCTCACTGCCGCCACTCAAGCCCTCCCCATTACCCTTGTACTCGGAATTAATCTTAGACGGTGGGGAAGTGGAGATCGAGATGCAAACAGCAGCCACAGACCTGAAGAGCGAGGCCTTCTTGCCGTGTCTCAAGACACCCTCAATCTTCAAGGCGAGCTGTGAGCCTTGAGGCACACAGACAGCCTCACCAAGAACTCTTGGCTGCGGTGAGACTGAAAGTTTAACAACAGTCGCCTGAAGTGCCTGAAAGAAGTACCTGGGCATAGGTAACCTAACCTTACCCCCAGCGAGCAGTACAACCTGCGAAATAAGTGACTCAACACTGGGATGAGTGATTACCTGGTGCTCCTCCCCATGGCCATTGGGTGCGAGTCTCCTCACTTCACTGCAGCACTTGGCCAACTGCCTCATCTCCACGGACTTGCCAAAGGACAATTCAAAAGTCTCATTTCCCCTGTGATAAGCACTTGCATTGGAGCTCATGCAGACCCTCTCCACAGAATTAGCCATCACTCGACACATCTCCTGCAGGGCCTTGATGTTATTCAAACTCCCCTGGTCCGCATCAAAAGCCGACTGATACAGCTTCTGATAGCTCTCCGCACAGCTCCTAAAGTCCTTAGCTGACTTTCTAAGTTGATACGTCACTCGTCCATAGACTTGTAGTTTATCGCTCGTCACTTCGGCAATCGATCTAGCAATGGCAGGCGGTGGAGAAGTGCACAAAGACCTGCAGGAGTGTATGAGCTGCGCGAGTGCCTGAAGAAACTCCCCCCGGAGTTTAGCATATTCGCTGGCGAATTGTAGACTCTTGAGGGGCGTGCTGGCGGCCTTGAGCGCTGCACAAGCACTCGCATACCTCGATATAGCGCCATTTAATTTCTCGAGGACACTGATCTTCCTCTGGATCCTCGACTCACTCTTATTCTCCTCGAGATAGCTCTCGGCGCTCGTCATCAGCTCGAGCCCCGACAGCCAGAAGTGGAGTTGCTCAGAGGCAACGGACTCCCGAAGTCCTTTGAAGATCTTCGTAGCTATTTGGTGGTGGCCATACCTCGCGGCACCCCTTCCTATCCTATACTTGGACCATCCGTCCACCGCTTGAGTCACACTCTCAACTGCATTCAGACACTCGTCATTCCATTCATATCCCCCAGCTACCATTTGAAACAAAATAGTACAGAGCATAACTCTAGTGTCAACGTCCAATGGCTGCTTAATCTTCTCCAAAACGTCCGGCAGAAGAGGCAACAGCACGTTATCTCCAAAGCTACCAATGGCCCCCAGTGCCTCACACAAGACACTCGCAGTCTGTTTCCTCTCACCCCTCGAACAATCCGATTGAGTATTCATCAGAGTCGTTCCTATTGCATCCACGAAGACAGGAGCATGACTAGAATGCGCCTGGCATAATTTCACTGTAGACACTAGACACAATTTCAACTGATACAGATTTCGGTCGTCAGTAGCATCGACAGCCAGCAATATTATCAACGATTCTAGGCACGAGATGGTGTGCTGGATGTTGCTGACTGGTAGCCCCTCCTCGTAGCAGTAGCAGGCGATTCTCGTTAGGACTGTCACAGCCTTGACAGCAACCAGAGGATTGTGAGAGTAGCAAGCGTCTATGCAGAGCGACGCCAGGGGACTGCTCTCCTCCATATTGGCGTCGCAGGTGACAGCATTTTGGCTCAAAACTTCGATTACGTCTAGGGTTCTAAGGAGGAGATCGCTGCTTTCGTTTCCGTTCTCGGTGATGGAGAGTTTGGAGGCGAGAGTGGAGTCTATCAGGTTGTCGAGGGCGCCACGAGGCCACAGGTGGGCTCCTCTTCTGGCCAGGTGGAGGAGGAGCTTCAAGGAGTGGCGCTTGACGGAGATCCGGGGATCATCTCGGAGGTAGGTGAGGAGCAGGCCCACTTGGGTGGGGACGTTGATGAGGGTCGTTGAGGCTAGGGTGCTCATGGCGGAGAGGGTCACTCGTACGAACTCGACTGCTGGGTAGCTGGCCAGGAGCTCCATGCAGAGCTCGTTCACCATTGAAGCTGTTGAGGTGTCGTGATGCATGTACTGGAGAATGGGTATCAGCTGGAGCTTCATTGAGGCCGGCGTCGCCTGACCTCTGATCATATCCGAGATTTTACTGCACATGGATACTGCGAAGAGCTTGGACTGCGCTGCGAACATTCTCGCTGCGTAGATCGCCGCCTCGACCTCCACGGAGTCGTGGGAATCCAGGGAACGACGGATACTGTGGTGAACCTGCTGGCGCTCGGGAATTATCGAGGCCGCCGAGCCCAAAGTGCGGAGGGTCAGCGCTCGGGCTACTGGGTCATTCGAGTGCATCACGCAGTAGATTCGTTTGACAAATTCCTCGACGTTGAGGATCTTGTCGAGGTGTTTCTCACTTTGCTGGCACACCCGCAGCACCCAGACGCGCAGGAAGTTCGAGCCCAGACGGAATACATCAGCCAACTTCAGGAGGGCTGAGTTTATGAGGATTGGGAAAGGATACTTCTCGAAGAGCCGGGGGAAGCGAACTATTGCTTCGCAACGCTCGCCTGTGTTTTTTGAGCGGAGGCCTAGAAAAATCAGAGAGTTAGATTCGAGGGATTTTTGGTGGGGAAGAGGGAAATGTATTTTAATATCAGCCTCTGTTCGGTCTGTCACCCAGCCCCAGCCCTGCGTGTCTTACTGGGTAGATGAGACCGGAAAAATGTACTAATGGAAGTGGAGGATATTTTTTTACAGACTGAAGCACTATCGCATTAATAAGCATCAATCTCCAGGAGATGGTGGAGATCAATGCGGTTTAATGTCGAAAAATGTGGGAACTGTAGCAACAAATTAAAAGACTGGTAAATAATTGGACTGAGTCTCGGGGCAGAATGAGGTTAAGTATTTGTTGACATGTGTACCCTTGTCCAGCTCGATGAGCGCCGAATTAGCGTCTTGCTCCGGCTCGCCAGATCCAATTTCATTGAAAGTATTCATCCTCACCGAGCGGTCAACTTCTCATTGTCCTCACAAAAATTCCTAATTGGGTAAGTTGATGAGTGGAATTAAAACCGATGACCTGACGCGGAAGGCAAGAGGATATTCTGGAGTAAGGTGCTAAGGTGGTTATGTCCCGACCATCCTAACAATATTACTAGGAGGACACTAGCGCCAAGTCAAGATAAGCGCCAGGCACTCGATAAACGAAGTCAATTGAACAAATTGTTCATTGTATTTCAAGATCTTTATTGTATTATTTCCGTCAATTCTCAGTTGAATTACTTGCAAATTATTCCGATAATTCAAACGCTTTTTGTTGTCCTTCAACTGGCAACAATGAGTCCCAATGAATAGCCAACTTCAGGTGGTTACCGCGAGTGGCCAGAACCGGAGCAGTGTTGATCGAGTTTTTTACTGTCATCTCATTGCAAAATACATTTACTCTCGATTTACAATTTTTAAGGTGAAAGATAGAGTCAATACTCTGATGAATTATGGGTTTTTTTTTATTAGAATTGAGGGCTCGGATATAATTCAATATTATTGCCATTTTTTGGTGCACAAGTGCGGCGTCAATTTTCCTGTCTAACCTCACTTCTTACAGGCACATTTATCCACCTCATTAATTCGTGAATTGAGTTGATTTGATGAGCGAATTTCATTTCAGTATTTTCAATTTTCTGTCTATTTTGTATGGGAGAGTTTTCTCTGGAGTTGGAGACTTTAGTGTTCATTCGGTGGAGATCATAAAAGTGCATTGTAATGATCTCTGAACATGGCTCGAGACTTCATCTCAATAACAAACCCCAACAATTGTTAGATGGAAACGTCAGATAAATTTCCTCAGGAATTTCCTCAGGAAAAGAAATCGTAATTTTTTAAAAATTCACTTTGTTGTTGATTTGTCTTTTTAACTTGTATTACGGAGATTAGCTGAGATGTATTATTTTCCATTGAAGTTTGCAACAATCTGCAACGCGGGACATACTCAAAATTGTTTTTTCATTTTCTCAGATCAACGAGAATCCTCACAATGGCAGACGCTCCAGCGACAGACTCTGGGAGGATCGTGAAGATGGATGTGGATTACAGTGATATCTGTGACACAAAAATTCCAGAGTTCAAGAAATTGGCCCAGCAGGGGAAGATGCACGATGCCTTGGATCAGCTTCTTGCCCTCGAGAAGATCACGAGAACGGTCGGTTCTCCGCAAATATTCAAATTCACACACTCACTGCGAAATTGTTAATTCACAATTTCCTTTCATTAAATTTAGATTCTTTAATGTCCAACCTTTCTCTGATTGTTTTTTTATTTTTCAGGTGCCCGACTTTCCCGCTACTTCAAGAGTTCTAATTGCAATCGTCGAGATCTGCTTCGAAGCGAAAAACTGGGCAGCACTGAACGAACACATTGTTCTCCTTTCGAAAAGGCGCTCTCAGCTCACAAACGCTGTCACGAAAATGGTTCAGGAGTGCTGTACTTACATCGACAAAACACCTGACAGAGAAACGATGATTAAACTTATTGAGACTCTGAGAACTGTCACTGAGGGAAAGGTAAATTCCATCAGCCAGCAATAAAAAACAATTAACAGATTATTATATCCCAATTGAGGACTGGAGACAGTTAAATATATTCATATTCATCTAAAAAAAAAATCAATTGATTCCATGAATTATTACCGTTGAATTTTAGAACATTCGTTCCCTACAAATGATGAGTTTGTCCCTGAAAGTTAACACCTTTTCCTTTGCACAAATGTTTGAGGGAAAATGCATGAAAAATCGACTCTTGTTGACCCAATTCCATTTTTCTAGATTTACGTCGAAGTGGAGCGGGCCCGCCTGACCCACCGCCTCGCTAAGCTGAAAGAGGAAGACGGTGATATTACCGGAGCCAACGCTATCATGCTCGAGCTGCAGGTGGAGACCTACGGTAGCATGGCCAAGAGGGAGAAGGTGTCCCTCATCCTCGAACAAATGCGCCTCTGCATAGCAAAGCAGGATTTCGTACGCACTCAGATAATCGCTAAGAAAATTAACGTCAAATTTTTTGACGATGAAAATGATGAGGAGACACAAGTACTCAAACTGAAATACTACGAGTGAGTCTATTGTCAAATTTAATTTTCCAATTGATTCCAAAACTGCCAATATTCCTTGATTTCTTTCCAATTCATAGAAAAAGCTCTTCTCTTTGCATTTGCTGACTACCTTTGTCCCCATGAGAAGATTAATTTGTTCAATTTCGTGAGAGTAAATTCATTTTATCAAGTAAAAAAATATAGACGTCTTCATGGGTTGGGTAATTAGCACCACCTGAGGATAGCCAAAGGCATAATTAAAAATTGATAAATCGTAATGAGTGCATTACAATTAAAATCCATATTTTCTGTCAACAGCTTAATGATGGAGCTCGCAAAACACGAAGGCTGGCACTTGGCTCTCTGTCGTCACAATCGTGCAGTCCTGGAGACTCCTACAGTTAAAGAAGACGTCAAGAAACGTCACACTGCGCTCTCACGTGCTGTTCTCTACCTGGTCCTCGCTCCTCACGAGCCCGAGCAGGCTGACATGACACACAGGCTCCTTGCGGATAAACTTCTCGATGAAATTCCAACATACAAGTAAATTACCTACTCACTTTGTCAGTGCTCTCATTAAGCCGACTCCATATCTCGTCTCTGAGAATATTAATTGCAACCAGAAAAGCGACGATTCAAAATTACATCAAATTATGTTATTTTCAGAGAACTACTTCGACTTTTTGTGAACCCCGAGCTGATCAAGTGGTCGGGTCTTTGCGAAATTTATGAGAAAGACTTGAGAGCAACTGAAGTCTTTAGTGCATCGACGGAAGAGGGTCGCAAGCGATGGGATGATCTCAAAAATCGGGTTGTCGAGCACGTTAGTATCCATTTTCTCATTTATTTAAAAAAGAATTGGGTGCACTTAAACATTCTATTCAAATTCCGTAGCATTTGGTTTCTCGCTAAAAATTTCTCCCGTTGAGGTACTTTCTCCACAAACACTTTTTATGATAAAAGACGACAAATAGAGTGGAATACACTTAATGAAGTATCCGTTCAAGAATCCCCTGGATAAAACTCGGGAGTAAAAGTTGAGTTAACCCGTCACTGGTCGCGCCAACTTGCCAGCATTGCTTACGCGCGCGATGAGAGAAACTCTCACGGCTACGCGCGCATTCGATGAAACGATATTTG
>JAPYZN010000547.1:0-45819 GCA_030522865.1 Psyttalia lounsburyi | reverse complement strand
ATAGGAATTTTTAAAGGATTTCTATCAATTTTTCATTTAAACTCAAATAAAAAATGATAGACCTATAAATTTTATAGTGCTGTTTCGTAAATTTTACGAGGCCACATATCATTAATTACTGAATATATTATAAAATTTATGGTATTAATAGTAATTTTTATGTACGAATAAAGCACATTCCAGTATTCTGGCATTTTGCACCTCGATTCTAGTGCTTGGCACAGTAATTTTTCTTGGACTTTTCTCTCCGTGTGTATTCATCATAAACCGGCCAACCTTCCCGAAAGTAATGATAGAATACGCTGAACAAAGTTGGATTTACGCTTATGACTATTTGGGCTTTGCTGAAACAGTCGTTATTCCGATGAGGTATCTCACTCCAACCAAAATCTGTCATTTAGCGCCCAGACTTCATAACCGATGACATGATGGCCATGGTAGCGGATGATAAGGCGAGATGTATGAGTGCACATGGAACTACCGAAGGTAAGGTTTGCCAGTTTAGAAATTTGAGTCAGCCTTGTAAGAAAGTGATTTTTCGAAAACTAGTATTGATCAGCTTGTGATCAGAAATAGAAAGCTCGTTTGGTTCTAAGACCGCGTTCTAATCCCGAGGATCTAATCTGGAAAGCTCGACCACTGGAGGATCTTAACCTAATTTAAGATCAGACGACCTAAGCTAGGAAAGCACAAGGCAACGGGGAATAATTTGTGATCCTTCCTAATTAACGATATCTGTATTTGTAAATCGAGACACTGGATTTTGGAGATGACAAGACTTTTCACCTTGTCCACTTTCCCCTAGATATCTCGATTTACTGCACCACTGGAAATAAATCCAGTCGCATTAATTGGATGCATATCTATTGTCCACAGCTCTTATCGATGAAGTGAACAATGGCGCTCTCCCAAATGATCGAGCTTTGACCTGCTACATGGATTGTCTCTTCGCAGCTTTCGGTGTCGTATGTATTCAAAGTTCACCCTAATTTGTACGATCAATGACACAATTATCACAATTTTAGATTGACGAGGGAGAACTAGAAGTGGACATGTTGGTTGGATTCCTTCCAGATCACATGCAGGATGCGGCACGAGATCTTCTGGAGTCGTGTGCGAAGGAACGTAAGAATTTTTTCCAAGTTACATCTTCAAACATGTAACAAGTACATCAACTGAGTGTCTCAGTGCACCCACTGATTGTCATTGCTTTATTCACAGCGGGAGCAGACCCATGCGACAAAGTCTTCAATATTGCTAAATGCGTGCAGGCGAAACGACCAGATGTAAGACAAAACCAATCGAATTCCTAACGAATCCGTCAATGTCCATCTACAATGTCTCCAAAATTTTTCAGCTCTGGTTCATGATCTGAGGTGGACAAGACGTAGAATCGGGAAGGCTGGGCGAATTTGCAGATGAGAGAGTGTAGTCAGTTAATTGAAAGTGGATATGTTAACACTCGAGGAATTGCTGGATCGAGTGTAAAACAACGAAGAAACAACAAAACCCTTCAGCCAGAAATTTTCAACAGTCAACGACTTCGAATTCGTTGAACCTAAGGCAGACAACCCATCGTTGGAGATTGCAATGCGTGTGGGTGTCCTTCGATGCATGAATGCGTGATAAATGTGACAGGCAACGAGAATTTATTAGAACAATCATTAAGGCGATCCTTTCAAGGCTTAACGTACTTAATCAATGATGAAACAATAGCTAGTAATGTTACCAATAAAATACAAATTTATGCAGACGTAGTGTACGCGAAGGCAGATGAACTTCTTTAACCTTGGCGAATCCAAAAGTCCATTCAATCATTTTGATTGTCCGAATCAGTTGTGAATGTCAGTGTCCCATTTCAATGCTCTCATGAAAATTAATTACCCAAAGTTTCCTTCATACCCGAGGCATTTTCATATTTTCAATTCCACTTCAAATGACTTTGAAACTCGTCAACAACACAGGCAACGTGCCAGATATTTTTTCTCGAAATTGTAACGTTTTAAATTAAATCTGAAATTGCGGTGTAAGAATATTAAGTTTTTATAGACTACGATAGGGAAAGGTCGACGATAAAATAAATGTAGCACTGCTAGCTTCATTCTGTTGGCTTCAAAAATGTAGTATAGTGGAATAGAAACTTTGTGATTATTGTAATTAACTTTATTACTTTACATTCATCGTATAAAGTTGTAGAAAGTTTTAATATTTAAGCTAAAACCACAACCTCCATGTTTGAACACATTTCAAATTGGAAGACATTGCAGATATATTAGAATAAATACTGCATGAGATTTGAATTTCATTACTCGAGGAGGTATTCATTCTTCAGCAAGCATATCAAATAATGTAAATTCAGGGAATATCATGCTGGGAATGTGGTTTATTAAGCGTTAAATATGTAACGATGAGAAACCCTGGACAAAATGGACGGTTATAGGTTTGTTAAAGGCCCACCAGGGTTTCCGAAAATTAATGAATGCTCTCGTATTAAATTATGCACTAGTACACCTGATATAATTGAGTTTAGGCTAAAGATCAGATGCTAATCTGATTGATAATCATTAGGGTGCATTTATCAAGTGAAACTATGCATGCTGGTGTAGACTACTGGATTAATGAGCCGAGGGAATTTCAGTGAATGGGGTCTAGCATACATCAGAGGACATTTGCGCCCATTGAGTAGATGATTTTCATTCTACATCATCAATTCACTGTCCAACCGAATTGGCGAATGACTTCATCACCACAAAATTTATTTTCACCTCTACTCAACGGCTTTTTTTTTATTTTCTACCACAAATAAAGCATACCAGAGAAAAGTTTTCACGTGAAATATGGAATTATTCGATATAAAATAACCATATTTTCAATAAATCCAATTGACTTGAATCTTAATATCATCTCAGACAATAATTGGATCATTAATTTTTCTCTGTATGACACGTCTACTTATGGACTCTGTACCTTAAGATCGATAGAGTGAATAGCAGCAGAGTTTGGAGAAGGATCTTTCGCAGGTGCTCTCTTTGTAACAGTGTTGTTAACATTTGGTAGAGATCCTCCACCCGTATACTGATTTCCCAGGTTAATGTGAAGATGTTTACTGCCACTGGACTGGGGTGGACTAGCACCAGCGCTCTTGACAGACAGAGTCTCTGGGACACCACCAGTGCCAGTAGGGCTCGTACCAACTGAACTGCTTGCTGACGCCACCTAAGCAATTCCATCAACACCACGTTTTTGCTTTTCCCAAATTATCTATTTAATGTTAATGTTTAAGTGTGAAAAATGGGGCATGCAATTGAAATTATAATTGTGATGGTACTGAAGAGAAAAATTGATGTATGTTCGTTGGAGTTGGACGCCTGTTCGAATCGTTGAAAATTTCAGTGAATGTTGAAAAATGAAAATAAATTGCAGCTGTAATATGGCAGTTGTGAATGTTTTCCCACGCGTAATATATCAACTCATTCATCATGAATCGTTGAATCTCGCAGGGACAAAAAAATCGTTTCGAAACTTCAAAGGAGTACTGGGTGGCAATCAATCAGTCAATTTTTGGCTGAAATTTGCGTATAGCCCTTGAATTTTCTTTATCAAATTATAATTTAACGGAAGTTGGAATGAATTTGACTTACACAGCCGAAAGTCCCTTTAATGATTATAATGGGATGGAAAAATCATTAGGAACTCGAAAATTCAATTTTTATGTTATATGTTTTTATGTTTTATATGTTCTCTGGGCAAGACCTAATGTACTAGAAGTCCTGATGAAACTAAAAGACTAGATAGAACGCAATTACATGAAGTTATGTGAAGGACCATTTTTAGTCCCGCGAAAACATAAAAATTCACTCTGAGAGAGAACATTGCATTCTGTAGAAATATTTTCTCTTCTCACTCTGTGAATTATATTATTCATCAGAAGAACATGTTTAATCATTTTAAGAATTGACAGGAGATTTTTTTTAATCATGTGAGTGAACTTTGCCGTACGGAATTTTTTCCCTCAGTGTGCAATGCATTGGTAGAAAAAAAAAGTCTGGAGCGGGAGTTTATTCGTTCCTGGAAATCTGTAAATCCCTCAGTGCATTGGATACTCAGTAGAAGCAACGGATATGATTCATCTTCGATATTTCCATCGGGCAGGTGATACAGAATCAATGGATCACCCGATCAAAAGGTTGATCCTTACTTTCGATAACCCCGGAGTCCATGGATTACTAACCAGCACTCTTTACCACTCTTTGCCTGTCGTTATGGGGTTTTTTACTCGCGTGGAGTTTGGTGAGCCGAGCCGTAGGCGAGGCAGCCAACCACGCGAGCCAAAAAACCCTATAACGATAGCCCAGGAACGATATTTTTCAGTAGTGATTTTCACTTTTTCGAGCTCGGGTAAGGGCCCGTACCGATTCCCGGACGAGGAAAAGTGAAAAGCAGTACGAAATAGTATATTTCGTGGCAAGTGAAAAGAAATGGTTTTTGGCGAATGGGAGGTTTATGTCACGAGCCAAAGGCGAGTTGAATCCCACGAGTCGAAAACCACTTTTTTCACGAGTTACGAATATAATTTTCGATCTCAACGTGTCGAAAAAGTAGTTTTCAGTCACTCGACTGAAAAGTTACTTTTCCGACACAATGTGATGAAATAATATATTTCGTAACAAGTGAAAAAAAATGATTTTTGGCGAGTGGGAGGTTATATCACGAGCCGAAGGCGAGTGATATATTCCCACTCGTAAAGTAAGGAATGTCTCAGATCACATGTCATTGTCGGCCGAGGCGAAGCCGAGGTCAACAAACATGTGATCTGAGGCTTTCTTATTTACTGGCCAAGGTGTGTATACCATTTTTCTGCTCGACGGAGCCGGAAAGTGGCAACTTCGTTTAACGCAGCGGCCCGAAAGTTGACGCTTTCCGGCCGGAGGGCAGAAAAACTACTTTCAGTCACTCGACGCGAAGCGGAGAGTAACTTTTCAATCACTCTCCGCTTCGCGTCGAGTGACTGAAAAGCACTTTTTCGACACATTGAGATGAAAAATTATGTTCGTAACTCGTAAAAAAAGTAAACCTTTAAACCTCGTAAACCTCCCACTCGCCAAAATCCATTTTTTTTCACTTGTTACGAAATATACTATTTCATCTCAATGTGTTGAAAAAGTACTTTTCCGACTCAGCGTGATGAAAAATATATTTTGGGAGAAAACGTGTTCACTTCTATCGCGAAACTTATGCCTTGAGAGTTGACAAGAAAATATCATTTTACACTGAGAAAAGAAAAACTGTCTCCAAAAAATTTTGTACCGATTCTAAAAACAGAGATAATTTACTCATAACAAGAATGTGCTTTCTCAAATTAAGTCTAGTTGGACCAATGTATTAAAAAATGTGGCGATCTCAAATCCAAGATATTCTAGTGCAAAAACCATTAGGCTTGATTTGAGAAGTCGTTTTCGTATTGTCCTCCAATTGTTCCCCATTTTTTGGTTAAGTATAAATTTTCTTGATTAAAACTTTCACTTCTCAGGGTGAGCATTTCTTTTGTCATTTTTTGAGTCATTTATTTCGTCGCAGTGAATACATTCTTCTCAAAAAAGTTTTCCCTCAGTTTATTAGCCATGATATCCCTTTGAATTTACAAATCGTTGATAATGATCCACAAAAAAGAAAATTAATAAAAATTATCCTGAAACTGTAGAATTTGTCCCTGATTTATTGACAGATTCATTGGCCTCCGCAGTCATTAACTCGAGTTTTATGACTCGAATAGCATAACTTCATCCGCTTGGAATGTCTTAATGACCGTAGAGGCTTAAGACCTTCAAAATAACTTAAAAAAGGGCCGAAATTTTCGTCTCCCCAATGCATCACGAAATGATAAAAAGGCCAAATCCCCACATAATTACAAATATTTGTGACCAATTTGAGTAATCGGAATCTTATCTCTGCATGAAAAATTTAATCTTGAATCTCTGAATGGAACAAACTTTCCCCACTCGTCATTCAAGTTTCCTCATTTCCCATTGTGCCTTTGTGAGTAGAAACAATTTTGGTATTTCAATTTTTTTCCCCCTTGCGATTCATGTTATGCCACAATGAACCCTCCCCTGATACGATTCTCCGGCATTTCGGTACTCTCGCTATCTATTCCTCGGCATTTCGAGGTCGTTCCTTATCATTGAATAGACGGCTACTGAAATGCGTACATCAAAGAGATGTAAATTGTTTTTTTTTCTTCAGTAAACTCACGCAAAATTAGTAGAGATTAAATTGAAAAAATTGCAATCATGGAATAACAATTGTTTTTACCGTATTCACCTACAGTCGTTCAACTGTCTCATTTTCCACGATGATATGGCCAGACCGTAAAAGCCACCAGAGTAGTTTGGAAAAACTTAAATTGTATATGTGCATGTACCTTACGTGTCCGTACATGCACACTTTACAGTCATAATTTCCGATATGCGAGCCCCGCGCTACAATAAAGTTCCAATGCGACGATAACGTTTTATTGTTGTACCGAATTACGATCCATGTGAGAGGAAGAAACTTGAATGCGAGAAGGTTTGTTAGAAATTTTGATTTTAAAGAGGCAATCGCAAAAAAATTATACGTTATAGTCCTTACGCCTAGGATACTCGGTGTACACCAGTCGGTCACGGCGATTGCGGATTTTTATCTAAAATCGCTAATATTCAACAAATGGGGAATAGTGCACTGAGAGAAAAATGTACTTTTGGCTGAAAAATTAATTACTGGTTCAAGAATATTTTTTACTATCACGTAATTCTTGAGCCAATCTTTTTCTCTTGTCCCTTAAGTATGCACGTTGTCCAGGGAAAGAAAAACCCTATAACTTTCCTTCTCTGGACAATGAAAAATACTTAAGGAACACAAGAAAAAGATTGGCTCAAGAATGACGTGATAGTAAAAAATATTCTTGAACCAAGAATTCATTTTTCAGCCAAAAGCACGTTTTCCTCTCAGTGTGGGGTTAAATGGAGGGATTTGAGTCGTCAATAGCTCGGGATTGGACGAGTGAAATTGAATTAATTTTTGCCACATTACAGCTGAAAATTTGAGCTTTAATATGAATTAAAAATTATTCAATTTCACTCGGCCAATCCTGAGTTTTTGTCAACTTCGGACGTTCCATTTTGACCCACTCTCGCCTACTTGGCAAAAACTAAAAAAAAAAATAAATAAAAATAAATAAATAAATAAATAAATAAATAAATTATGCAAAAACTATTCAATATGAGACTTTACACAAAAAAATAACAATTTTGCCGAATACATTTGTTTTAGACAATCAAATCCTCGAATAGTAAATTTCGATAGTAAAACTCCCTTTGAATTCCTGTCAGAACATTTGATTAGCAAAATTAGTTTTGCTTTTCAGTGTAAAATTTAAAAAAAGGTAAACGTAAATGTTAACCTCAGAAATAAAAAATCTAATATAAAGAAATAAATACAAAATGTCAATAAAAAATCCGATCGGAAAATTGTCGTCAGTGTCAGGGTTTATAGATCTAAAAGTACGTCGGAAAGTAATATTTTGTTCTTTTCGCAGTATATTTCGATCACATATTCCAGGCATTATATATTTCCGTTGTTAACGTTGATTAATGACCCTTAGGATAGCGCAGAAAGCTAGTAAGCGAACTCAGCGGCACGCGCGACGAGATGTATTGCCACTGCGAGGGGGTATCCATGCGTGAAATAGAACGCGTAACAATTCACTGCTCAATATCTCTTCAATCACAAACTTTACGTGAATTTATGAAAAAAGTAAAGTTGTTGTTCGTAAGTATAGCTATATTTTTTGCTCCAGACTTTTTTCGTTAGCTCCGATAGCTTTTAAAATACAATTTTTTGAATAAATGAACACTTTAACGGTACACGTTTGAAAACATTTCTTGAGAAATTCGAAATCAGTAACTCGAAATACATTGAATCCACTGGCTTAATCTTGCTGACCTGTTGGTGTACATAGGGGCACCGTAGGCGTAAGGAATGCTTTCATCGGGAGATAATGGTGGGTTTTATAATGAGTGCGGAATTTTGTTTTCGCCTCTGGCGGGTTATTACCGAATAAATCTTTGAATACTTAGTCACACTACTTAAGCCTCTTTGGCTAGCAACAAAATATTTAGACAATCTAAATAAAGGAATTGTCAGTTAAAATCGAATAATTTTCAATAATAGGGGAGACTGGGGCAAAACAGACACCTTAAGAAAAAAAAACAATTTTTTGTCGAGAAAATATGCTTGAGCACTTTCAAATGGCGCAGAATATAACCACAAAAAGGGACAACCTCTGTCGACGAAAATATTTTTCCGTACTGCTCTTCACTTTTCCTCGTCCGGGGATTGGTACGGGCCCTTGCCCGAACTCGAAAAAGTAAGTGAAAATCACTACGGAAAAATATCGTTCCAGGGCTATCGTTGTGGGGTTTTTTGACTCGCGTGGTTGGCTGCCTCGCCTACGGCTCGGCTTGCCAATCTCCACGCGAGTAAAAAACCCCATAACGACAGGCCGGAAATATACTATTGTTGGGCGGGTGGGGAAAAAACTAAAAATTTTTCTTTCATAAAAATAATTTTGTTTGACCCAATATTAAATTTCAATTATCGACTTTCAACGCATCATCAGTAATTGACAATTAAACTTGAAATGATTTAACTGTTCTCAATATCTTGAAAATAAAAGTTTGAGGAATGTTTTGAGGTGATTTTATCTATCTATTGATTTACGATTGTTGTTAGTAAAGTATGCATATTCACTAGATTTCGTAATTCTGCTTAATTGAAAAATTGAGACTTTAGTGGCTCAAATTTCATCCATCCAAGCACATATACGCATTCAATTCTGTATTTCTTTCATGATTTTAAGAAAAAAAAATTATGAAAATAAAAGAACTTAAAAATCGGGAAAATCCAAAAAATTTTACCGTGTCCATTTTGCCCTCAGTGTCCGTTTTGCCCCCGTCTCCCCTACATTTATACACAGAACTAATTAGCATTCATCAACCAATAATGAGATTTTTTAATTCCCCGGGAACATTAGTATTCCCATCCTATTTAAAATGTTAATACTGTGAATCAGCCAATGGAAGTGAACGAATGAAAACCTGTTATGATGACTTCATAAATACTCGTATCCCGTTAATCGGAAATATTTCTCTCGGAAAATTATAAATTCCGCGGCTCGTTTAATGCTGTATCTACAGAAAAATCATAAAACCTTGAGATTTTTTTTTTTCATAAAAATATTCAAACCCTTCATTTTTTTTCCATTCAATTTTTTAATTAATATCAAGATCATGTTGCGCATTCCCAGATTGTTTTCCACCACTCGCTATTGTTTTCATCTCCACATGAATTTATTCGTCTCATTCCCCACTTTATTTCCCAAATGTTTTTTGTTTCTTTCAACGTAAAACGATCAATTTAATTTAAATAAATAAAAGAGTGTTAAAAAAAAGAATAATAATAATCGACAAAGAATGAAATCAAAGTTGCAATAATTGAATTCTGCATTGCCGTTTCAATTTTCCCCGCAATAAAAAATGGAAAAAAAAAGAAAATAGTGGTTTGCATTTCTTCACGTGGAACGCTGCCGAATAACAACGAAATAAATTTAGAAATTCAAATGCGTCTACGATGAATATGATAATGATGTGCCCAACTGCTACATCACGAGTTAGACTATACGTCGTATCCACAATTGATGATCATTCCGTTCTCATTATAATTTCCGCATAAACTGAGAAAAAGAAAATGATAAATAATGTGGGTTCAACGGCTAAATGATAAAAAGGTGAGAGGGGGCAAAAAAAGCAAAAAAAAAATTGGATTCTCTCACGTTTGAGGAGATTCTGGCCTCGAAATACTCGTGGCTGATAAGAGAATACAGGCATGCTCGCTAAATACACTTACTCATGTCTGAGAATATTTTCCTGCACTTGTGTAAAGAATGAAAATGGAAAGAGTTTCAATCGTAATTGAACGAGAATCAAGTAATATGATACTACACCGCAGGAATTATCGCACACGTTTAGTCAATGTTAAAAGTTGAAATAAATTGTTATCGGTTAAAACTCAATATAACAGACGATTTAACACGTGTTTTTGATAGCAAAACATATTCAAACCAAGTTTCCCTAAATTATTTAATGGCAATGATCGATTATTGAAATGAAACAAATGGACGATAACAAAATATCGAACTGATGAACTTTTCCATTGGCGTTGAATTGAGAATAATGAATAAAACCCTGGATTTCACCAAATTAAATTTTCACGAGGTAATGTCGATTCAAACTAGAGGGATTAAATAAATCCGGGAAGGGTTCAATGAATTAATATCATCAAATGATTTTTCGCATCGACAGAAATTTTGATTAGCCAAAATTCAGGGGTGAGGAGAATCCGACTGACTTTACACCGATTGAAAAACAATTTGCTTGTCCTGAATCCTCAAAGTTGAACAGAAAAAATTAATTCAATAAGGCTCTATAAGGAAAAACAAACAAATTACGAATTTGATTCAACTGAATAAATCGTTACTTTTCCCAACAAAGAATCCATAAGACATTTGCAAAGGAAGTCACTGGAAAAATCAATAACTGAATGTAATCGAGTTCATTGAAAAAATTTGGTAAAGAGAAAATTGAACTCGTTGTACATCCTCAAAGCGCCGTATTTTTTTGACAAATGGTCTTAATCATTGATAAATTAAATGATTTCACCTGAGTAATGGAAGAAACAGAAGAAGAAGTCGAATTAAAAGTCAATGTAAAATCAAGTAAAACAGTAATTTTCCGTAGCAAAAAATTCCACAAGATCTTCCCTGTCACAATGACCCCAAAAAATCAACTACCTGATCTAAACGAGATAAATCTTATCAGCATCAGTACTCGTAGCCAATTCCCATCAGTCAAAGATGAGTAGAAAAGAAAAATAAATTTGTTTTACGTAATTGAAACGTGATATTGTTTCCACACATTCTGCCCAGATACCGTTGCATTGAATGCGTTCCACCGAAGGAATAAAAGAAATGAAATAAAAATCCAATGATCAACGCAAAGGCGAAAAAAAAAATCAATAATTAGGAAAAAAGAAGAGACTTTCTGTAGACGTGGAATTAAAACCAGAACTAAAACTCAATGAAGGATTACTTTTGCTACCAAAAAATCCCAAGAGGCATGCCTGATTCAACCAAAATCCCCACTTTTTTTACAAGTAGAATGAAAAAAAAATCCGAATCCGCAGAAAAACACAAATTGCTGCAACAAAAACTCCCGTGAGACATTTCTGATTCAATTCCATTCCGCATTCCTACAGAAACTTCTAGAAAAAAGTCCGTCGAGACAAATATCGTCAATGTCAACACATGAACTCAGTCCTCATCAGTAAAAAATTAATAGAAAAACAAATACAATCCGATTTACGTAATAAAAACGTGATATTTTTGTCGTGCGTTATCCCCAAATATTGATACTCCGAGAATTGCAAATCCACGAGAGAAATTGCACAAACAATAAACTAAAAATCCGCAAAATGGAAAAAAAACGTCGAAAGAAATCGAGGGAATCGCCGAACCAACCGAACTTTCCCCGAAGTTGAATTAAAAATGAAGCAAAACCCCAGGGAAACCCCAATTTTTGCGAACAAAACTTCCCACGAGATATATCCCATTCAATTTCACCCCGCATTGCTGAGGGAGCTCTCCAAAGAAAATAAATAAAAAATGAAACATTTAATCTAATCAACACAAATGCCACCAATACCACGTGTACTGAGCATCCGTGAGTAAAAAATTGGTGGCGAAAAAAAATCATCTCGTTTCACATAATTAAAACGCGATAATTCCTCATACATTCGAGAGATTGCACAAACAAAATAAAAACTCAGCGAGGGTAGAAAAAAAAGTATGAAAAAACAAGGGATCGGAAAACCAACAGAACTTTTCCTAGAAGTTGAATTAAAAACGAGCCTAAACCCCTCGAAACCACGACGTCTCCCAACAAAAACTCCCACGAGACATTTCCCATTGAATTTCCACCCCACCCCCATTGAGTTACCCCCAAGTCGATCAATACCCCATAAATATCGCCTGTAAAATCGTTGAATAAAAAATGTCAAACAATCTCAAAACCCCCAACCCATAAATCCAGCCCACCCCATTTCCAGTGTCACTCAACCCTCTGCCTACCTAATACATCTATAAATACAAGAGTGTGTACAAATCTCTTGAATAAATGAAATAAAAAATCCCGTCGTTCCTGTTGTAGCTCCGCGAATCCATCGGCAGTAAAACAGCCGTTGGTATCCTCAGTATCCGGTTAAATACCATCCCACGAAATACCAGAAAATGAAAACATACGAGCCCTCCCCCTGGCTCACCCCATTAACAAAAAAAAAATGTTTTTGCTCCTCGACAGTCTCGATCACTCTCATCCGATGTTCACCAGACACTCGACAATTTCCCGCCCATAATTACAATTATTCCCACTCCAAACCAACAAAAAAAAGTGTGAAAAAAATTCATAAACCGTCTGCCCACAGCTGCTAATACGAAAAAAAAAAAAAATTAAGAACAGCGAGCCGAAGGGGGGAAAAAATTCCTCACACATTTGGATTAACTCTCATGCACGTTAACTCCGTGTGACTCTTAAAATATACACGAGGAAGTGTATGCACACGTCCGGGCCTCTCTCGTATGTTTACGTTGACTCTGCCGTCGGCAGAGAGGGACGAATCCCTCTTACCACCAAAATTGTTTAATAAAATAATACAAGAAACATGTGTAAATGTGCAAAGGGCGGTACTGAAAACAATAACAAACGAAAAGGTAACATTCCACCGAAATAACAAAGCCCCCCAATAAAACGAAAAAAAAAGGAAAAAAAACTAGGTTAATTCCTTAATTTCATCTCAACACGTACAAGTAGTCCAGAATTCTTACCCGACTCGTGACATCCGAAACCTCACGCATAATAGCTTCAAAAGCAGCCGTCTCCTCTGCCTGTTTCTGGTTGAGGAGGGCGATCTTTTCACTGAATTTCCGTGGGTTCGCCATGATGGCCACCTCACAAGATACAGCACAAAAAATATTAAAAAAAACCCAAAAAAAAATTCACCAACAGTTGTTAAATTAATTATTGCCCTCAACACGTGAGATTACCCCTGAATAATCAACTCTATATCGTCACAACAGCTCGATTATTCACGGGTGAGGCTAATTACAAATTCAACTCCCAAAAAGTCGCACCAAAAACCCCCACCACTAGTCGTGGAGACCGATATCTCCTCCCCACTGCACACTGAGTGTTTTTTTTTTCTCTCCCCGTCACCTTCCACCTCTTTATTTTCCACACTGAACTACCACCAGCCTCAGCTCCAAAATATTATTCGCCTCGTTATCGATAAATAAAATCCAACAGTCATGGAGCCAAAGTGTAGCGACGACTGCCAATAAAAGCCAAAAAAAAGGGACTGAATAAGTCCGTTAATTCACACCACTTGCCCTACTCCTTTGTTCCAACAGTGGCCCCAGGGTATGACTACCCGAAATGTTTACACTGCGACATTTTCACTGATCAATCACACAATCCACAACTGGCCATGTCAAGTCAAATTTCATGGTAAACACTTGCCTCCAAGCTCCATCAGTTTCCCCCATTCGCTCCCTTGTTTCCACTGTCTCTCCACGTTCCTCTATTTGTCAATAACCGATGATAATGAGTTCAACGGAGAATTTTCAAACACTCATGAAACACGGAACAACACAAATTCAATCACTACAGTACACTCACTGCTTTATTTATTTATTTTTTTTTTTTAGAGGGAAAACACGACTGACTCTACGATTGACTGACGGTCACTGATACGCAAGATTATGCGGCGCAGAGCGCCACGCGCATCGCGCAGAAACTGATGTTTTTTGTGGAGCCATTGGGATCGTATCACTGCACAGGAAATTGACTGCAACTTTTTTTTTTTTGCCCCCCCCAGCAAATCCAGAGCGTCAGTGACGTTCTCCGTCGGAATTTATCACTCGGTTCTTCCGCGAATTATTTGGATCGAAAACTCGGGTGTTTTTTTATCGCGAGCGGGAGCTCGCACTTTGACACGGAGCTTTATCCCAGTCTCTCGATTGGTGAGTAGAGGGGATGAGAGCGGGGAGTGGAGAGAGCCGGGCGGCGGGGACTACCACTTGGTTTAAGATTACCCTGGCGGAGGTTATTTTAGCTTTGAATGTGTATCTGAATCTTGCGTGTTGTATTTAGAAGGGAGCAGAGATGAGCAGTGTATTGCGCGCGCGACGATGACAGACTGAGGAAACCCGGCCATTCCGTCTTCTCAGCTGATGTTGCCAGGCGCTGTTTTACCGACGCGAGGCGGTGGTTTGCGCGGGAGTTGGGGGGGCCAGTTTGAAGGCGTTCGACAGTGAGCGCTGATCACTTGGAATTTAGGGGTGAGACGGGGGTTGGATCGATCTCGATTGAATTAATTGAGCGATCGGATTAAGACCGAGCCATATAAAAAAGAATTTTCATCACACTGGGTCGGAAAAGTAACTTTTTATCACGCCGTGTGGGAAAAGTAACTTTTTCGACACATTGAGATGAAAAATTATGTTCGTAGCTCGTGAACAAAGTGGCCTTCGGCTCGTGATATAAACCTCACTCTCGCCAAAAACTTTTTTTTTTCACTTGTTACGAAATATACTAATTTCTCACCTAGGGAGGAAAAACAGACAAGTCGTCCTCACGTGCAAAATAACGACCCGAGCCGAAGGCGAGCACGTGTGGAATGCTTGTCTGATTTTCCTCCCGAGGGTTGAATACGATTTGTCTGCCGAAATGGACGAAAGCGAGCGTTTTTAACCGAGCGAAGGGAGGTTACAATGCTCACTTTCGGTCCATGTAGGCAGAAATAGTATATTTCGTAACAAGTGAAAAAAAAGGCTTTTTGGCGACTGGGAGGTTTATATCACGAGCCGAAGGCGAGTGATATAATCCCACGAGTCATAACCCACTTTTTTCACGAGTTACGAACATAATTTTTCATCTCAATGTGTCGAAAAAGTGCTTTTCAGTCACTCGACGCGAAGCGAAGTGGATTTTTTTTCACTTGTTACGAAATATACTATTCTCCCGAAATTTTACACGCGACGTGCGTAAAACAAACACTTTACGCACTCCAAACGGTCTCAAAAAACGACCTTCTGGGGCGGATATCACGAAATATATTATTCTTCTAAACCCGCGTCGATAAGACGATTTCTTGACCCACGTCATCTTATAATCCTTCGATCCGAATCGTAAACTCAATTCGTCAGAAATTACTTTTATCGTCTGATGATATCTTTTTTTTTTCAAATGAAATCCCGTTCACCTTCGGTTTTTGCAAATGATTTATAAGATCTTGTAAACAAGTGAGTGGGGTGGGAGGGAATAATTTCCCGAGAATTATCGTTCGGGTGGGATTTAAATTGGGGATTGAAGCATTGGAGGAACAGGAGAAACCCATTCGTCAGTTGTAGTTGCATGTTCTACGTCCTTGAGAATTTTTCCTCGTTTGTATTATCTGCGATATTTGTCATTCTACGGTGGCACGTCCGCTGAGGCTAATGGATCTGCCACTGGTGAAATTCCTACACTTAGAAATGAGTATTTTATTGTAATTTAATGGAATTTTTATTATGAGTGGGGAAAGCTGAATTCCTGAGATGTACAAGTTCTCCGAGGAATTGGATCTCGAGGAGCTGCCGGCAACTGTGTATAATGAGCTCGTGAATGAACTGGATGTTGATAATAATTGGATTAATTTGGCGGAATATGTAGCGGAACAGCTGGGACTTGGGTAAATAAATTTGAGCTGAGTTTGGTTTATTGCATTGGACTCGTGGAGGCCGATTAATTACCGTTGAATTGTGCAGGGCAGGATGGGTGAAGTCTCTGGAGGGCCGAGGCGCCGCCAGGGGACAACAATCACCAGCTCATAATTTATTGTATCAATTGAGCATTAGACTGTGCACGGTGGGAGCCTTGGGGGATTTGATGGAGGATTGCGGACTTCTCAGGACATTATCCATCTTGAGAGAAACAGGTATTTTACTCTATTTCAATTTGAATTCTAATCGGCGGGTATTTCAATTTGAATTTCAATTCTTTTGGTGTTTGAATTGATCATCACACGTCAACTACTGCTGATTAAGGACCGGGTGTAATAGTTCGTTATGAAAATAATTATTAAAACGTAAGGAAACCTGATTTACGACCTCCGCGCATGTTTTCTGGAGATCGGTAATTGGGTCTGATGAAGATTTGATTATTATTTCACGCGTAATCAGTCCCAGTGATTTTGGGGTGATAATTATCATGTCCGAGCCTTAAACGATGCAATTAAAATGCCATTTGTTGAAAATTCAGATTTATCAGCTATTCTGGCTTTCTTTGTACTCGAATGCGTCACGACAAATCAATTAAGCTTTGGGTAGCAATGACTGGTTACGGGTCACGTGCGCTCTTGTCCCATTGCCGGGTGCAATAGCTCGGTACACCAATATCTACGTGACTAATGACAGGAAAAAAAATGATTGAATCGTCGGCAATCCTAATTTCCGACCTCCATGCATCGTTTCCGGCAGTCGGAAATTGGGTCTGCTGACGATTCCATGATTATTTCACCCGTAATATAGTCCCAGCGATTTTTGGGTGATAAATTATTATACCCGGACCTTAATAATCGTCAATACGTAATAGAAACATTAATTTCGCTTGATTATTTTTATAATCCAACGAACCTTCATTTGGAAAATATTTCAGTCGCAAAAATGTTGTTTTCTCTTTTCATAATTTAGAAAATCAAACTGCAATCCGTCACTTTTTAAAAATTAATTGGTTTGCACTAGAGTTTCAAGCCCGACTGGGCAATATAAATAAATAAATATGATGCATGATTTTATTCGATTGTAGAACCTTTGACGATCAAGAGGCACCCAAATTTTCCCACTCAGGAGGTGAAAGTCTCTCTCGGCCAAAAGACCAAATTGATTTGTGAAGCCACCGGCCTTCCTCCTCCCTCCTACGCCTGGTACCACGGAGATACGATCCTGAGTAATGAGGCTGGGAACGAACTGAACGTGGAAATAACTAAGGAGGATCAGGAGGGTGAATACAGCTGTTTGGTGTCTCAGGTCGACATCGAGGGACATTTTCTAGATCAAGTGGTGTCCGAATCGGTTTATGTCGCCGTCCATCCGACTCCAGTTGTTGTTGAATGCCAGCCATCCCCTTTCGTAGAAATTAAAAAGGGGAAGCCCCTGATATTATCCTGCAAAATTAAGAGTCATCCTGAGCCCATTTATCAGTGGTTTAGAGATAATACGAAATTAGAACTACAGACGACTAATATACTGAAAGTACGTGAGAAATCATTTCGTTTCGATTAACAGGCCCAATTGTTAATTGTTAATTATAGTTAATGGATAAATCGTTTCATTAATTGTGTTTGTCAGGATAATGAATAATTTTAGGAGGAAATATTTAGGGGTTTTTTTTTTATTACTGAGAGATCTTTCTGTCAGAATTATTTTCTAATACCGAATAAGAATTACCAATTTTTCTCTTAAATTTCTATTGAAAATTCTATTGGGTAATTTGGCACCCACGGTGAAATATTTCTTCCAAAAGAATTGGTCTTAAGGCCCGGGTGTAATAGTTCGTAACCTCAACATCCCCGTGACTAATTACAAGAAAAATAATGATTAAATCATCGACGTCCGTGCATGATTTCTGCAAGTCGGGAATTATGTCTGTTCACGATTTGATCAGTATTTCACGTGTAATGAGTGACGGAGATTTCGAGGTGATAAGTTATTACACCCGGCCCTAAATGGAAGTTTAAATTACTCAAATCAAAAAAAAATAATCATTATTAATTCTGCAGATCGATAATTTCAACATAAACGACGAGGGAAAATATTATTGTTACATTAAAAATGCAGTTAGTGAAGTTTACACTGAACGATCCACCGTTGTCGTAAGTAAAAAGTAAAGTTGACAAGTTAATGCTAAGTAACATTGATTTTCTCACGATAAAATAATTTAGATGGAGATACCGAGGGAAAGAGCAACGGCAAAAATAGCATTATTAATTGCCAACGAGGATTATGACCAGCACGACAGGCTCAAGACCCCCAAGAATGACGTTGGAAAGCTCGCCAAGTTGCTGAAAGAAATTGGATTCAAAGTGATTTGCTTTGCTAATCTGAATATTCAACAGATGAAAAATGCTTTGATTATTTTTGCTGCAGCTTTGTCCGAAGGAGCTTATGGTAATCAGAATAAATCAAGATTATTGTGATTGTTTTTTTATTCAAATATTAAAATTTTCGTCCCCAGGGCTGTTTTACTTCGCTGGTCATGGTTTTAAGATGCAAGAGAGCTACATATTGTCCGTGGATGCGCCGCAAACCTTTCTAAGGGGAGATGCAATTTGCGAGAGTGAGATATTATCGATTATGATGCCAAAAGATCCGGCACTTCTGGCTGTCATTCTTGATACGTGTCAAACAGTTCCTCCAAAGTGAGTTTTCAAAATTTAGAATTTCTCACTTAAATTAAGCGATTTTCTTAAATTTTTCCTTTTTCGGAAATTTAAATCTTAATGAAACCCAATTATCGACCTGTCGAAGTCATAATTGTAGATCGATAATTGGGTTTCACCAAGATAAAAAAATTATTTTGGCTGTAATTAGTTGGCGAAATTTCGGTCACGTGACCTTTGGAAATTTCCTCTTAATTATCATCAAAAAACTTTTTTTTAATTTAATTGTTCTTTTTTGTTTATTTTTACGCGAGAATATATGAAAATAATTGTTCTTTTACTCGGGCAACGTGTGCATATAAAAATAAGTATTGCAATAATTTAATAAAGTTAAGGCTTCAACTTTCTATTACTAATTATCGTTTTCTGTTACTCATGATTTTCAATTTTTTTTTTTCTCTATTCTCAAATTATTCGTTAGTGGCTGAAAAGTAAATTGAATTTCTCATTGCAATGAATATCTAATTTCAGAGAAACAAATCCCGATATTCACCGGGAAATACCTAAAGTGAATGAGTACAGAAGCAGAAAGAACCTGAGGAATTTAGTGCAGGCTTATTCGACGTCAAGCCATCGTCCTAGTTACGAGAGATCCAGTAATGAGAATGGACTTTATGTTACTCATCTAAGTAAATTCATTACGAAGGATATTCCTGTGCAGAAGCTCTTCGAAGAAGTTGGAAGATGTAATTTCTGCACATTATTATTATTGTTTTCTATTTTTATGTAGAGCCATTCGGAATTCAAAGTGTTATTTCAAAAAATAATCTATCCTTAGAACCGAATAATGAAACTTACGAACCAGTTGATACGTTCAAGGTCAAAGGAGGGTAATAATACCCCCACCCTGCGCCTTCCCTAATCAAAAAGAAATGAAATTTAAGTCTATTATTATAATAAAAATAATAACTTCTCCATAAGACAAAAATTGAGAAAGAAAATGATATCTACCGGACAATTGAATAAGAATATTCAAAGCTCCTTCGGAAATGATCAACTCCATGTTCTATTCTTTGTAGGTTCGGGGAGAAATTTGGATCCCTTTCTTTCCATTTCTATTTTTTTCTTGGAAGAATATTCTATTGCATAATTATAAAAGAATTACAACCGGTCAATTGTGCCTGCTTCCGTCCTGTAAATTAAATTTCATTCTCCTTCTCTGCATTTTCCACAGCTATAGACACATGGTTCAAAGGCAAAGAGAGAAATCAAATTCCAATTTTTGCATTGACTGTCACGAAACCGTATCGACTGACTGATGGAATTTATACCAGTAATTATCAAAAAAGTAATTAATTAGAATTGAAATTATTTTATTCCTCTTAAAATGACTTCTTTTAACTATTATTTCAGAAAATTCCTCTTCAGAGCCTGCGAAAGTGGACCAATTACTCAGCTTTCCCTCGAAAAAAATCGACATTTTCTTCCAACAAAGTGGAATCAACTGTCAGGTTCACATATCCCCCTACCTCAAGCCCTTCTGCAATATGATAAAACTCTCATTTAACCCAGTCGACAGTTTCTCAGTGAACCTCTACAATTTAGTGGCAATAGAGCCCAACAATTTATTCCGAACGAAAAACAATGAATTCTGGATTCATAATCCCCAAAGGAGTAAAGTAAGTTAGATAAAATATTGTTATAGTGAAAACAAAAAAACTACTTCACAACTTGTATTAATGGTTTGTATTGTTCTAAGGGGCCGCTGGCAATATTCATAGAACGAGATGGAAATCGAGTGGGCGCATCAGCCCTCAAATTAATGGACCACGTACCCAAGATCCTGCAGAGCTTATGAAGAGTCTTGCAAAAAATTTTTACTCGAAATCAAAACGAAAAGCTTGAGAACAAATTTTTCTAATAAAACTGCATTTTACTATTCTTTAAATAGCCGAGTCTCGGAGTTTTTGAATGCTAATTATTACCATCGTTTGATTAGAAAATAAAAGCCACTCATTACTTCGATAACAGTCGAAGAATTATGGATTATGTTCAGTAGAAATAATTTTCGTTTAGTCAAACGAAAAAAAAAAAAAAATTGACAGCTTTTATTTAAGTGTATTGGACTACGTACCTGAGCTTCTCCCGAGCTTATTAACATCATTGACAATTTTTTCACTGTAAATGAGAATAAAAGGAGAATATATTTTTCAAACAAAGATGTATTTTGTAAATCTTTAAAGAGCCGATTCTCGAAGTGTTTTGTAACGTTAATTATTACGATCTTCGTTGATCTTAAGTATAAGAAACAGCTGATCAAGCCTGGAACAAAGGGAGAATTATAGATTATTTTTTAAATAAAATTGAAGAACGTCAAGAACATCAAATCTGAATAACTCATTAATTGAAAACAATTTGAAAGTTGCTGACTTACATATGCTATGAGCATGGCTTCATTACAGTAATTAATAATCCAAGGCTCATCGACGCCATTAGTATAGTCTTTAATAAATCTATAATTTGCGAGGAATATTTTATCCCGATACTCTGGCATCAGTCCCATTTGTAATGGAGGATTGATATTCTGTGCTATCAATTCTTTCAAGCCCCTCAGAGAATAAAAGACCATGAATATCTCAGCGTAAGCCTTTCTAGTGGCTGAAATGAAACAAATTATGAACATATAAAAGTTTTCTCTGTGGAAATGAATGAAAAAATTGTCCGGGCCTACCTCCTTCCATTTGGTACAGCATTTTAATTGTGTAAGGAAACAGTCCATATATATCTTCTTTTCTAATAGCAATGAGTTCTTTTTGTGAAGACGTTAGTGTACAAATCTTCTGCCTCAATTTCTGGATAACATCAGGCGTGACGAGTCCCTCCAGTGCCTCATAATTCTCCTTGCTCAGAAAATGAGACACAGTTTCGACAGCCTGAACAAAAATGTCAGCCATAAATAAAATGAGAAGTGCATAATTGAATTTTAGAGGTGAACAGATGCTGCACAAACAAAACATTCAATAGAAAATCAAATTCACCAGGACAATATATTGCCAGCGTCGAAGAATTTCTCTAATAAAAAATATCTCCCAAAAAATAACAATTGACTTCAAAAATGCCCAGACATTTCCCTTTGATCAAAATGATTTTGCTTCAATTCTCAAAATTTGCTTGCTTCGATTATTTAATGTAAGCAGACGATAACTGGTGAAATGTATTTCGTTATATACCCTCGAATAATCAATAAGAGAATCACACAATTACTTGCACCCCAATCCCAAGAAAATGATCTTCGTACTTGTTTCGAGGCACTCCCAAACTCCATCATCTCAAACGAGGGATCATATTTCTTCAGATGCCCCTGAAGCTGCAAGTAGCTCGGAATTGTCTTGAAGAACCCAGGCACCATAATCAAACGGTCGTCTGTTAATGGTGGAAGAACACTCGGAGGAGTTGGACTTTCTTTGGCATCGGTGCTGTAACACCTCTCCAAAGGCATTCCCCCATTCACTGATCCCCCAATAATGTTCTTATAGTAACACACATTGTAATTACAAGCCACTTCCTTCTTCAGTGACGCCAGTAACCTGCCGAGGTGGCTGATTTTGGTCGACGAAAAACTCTTAGAAATATTAAAAAACATGGTATGAAACCAGGAAAATTCCTGGCATTATCCACCAACGATCTCGGTCCACTCCCGAAAAACCTGAAAAATACTTTCTAACCTCAAAATTCCGGTAAAAAACTTATCCACAGAACAGTAAACACTATTGGGTCTTCAATATATCTAACGAAGGCCTCTCAGGATTTTCTAAATGATAGAGCCGCAAAGGGAATATTCAGTCTCTTTTATTATTTAATTCCGGAGCAACACCCGGGAAATTTTGAATATAAAGAATTACCTTTAAGGCGTATCCCCCCTCGACGAAGTATTCAAAACTCGCCGAAAGAATTGAAATGGTGGAGTTCTCCCTGGAATTCCAGCGATCTATCAAAAATTCATTTTCTGCACTCTTGTAGCCGCAGTAGAGAGAAGGATGTCCGGAGGGCCTTTTTCCGGGCAGCCGGAATAAACCCTCCAGTAAGTTATCAGGGATATCCCGAGAATTAGAAGAGATAACCGACCAAAGCGGAGTCCATTTGATTCCTGAGGAGATTGGATTTCCCCGGAGAACCCCACGAGCCGTCAGAAGTCCATTTTGGGTACTTTTGAGTTCGTTCGAGCCAAAAAAGACCCAGATACCATACTCTTTGATGGCGTCTGCTGACCGTAAGTTGGTTTTCAAGGATATCTCGAGAACTATGGCAGATAGCCGATCAAGACAGCATCCAATGGATTCATGAAGACATTTTAATTGTCCTTAGAAGTCACACGAGCTGCCAGAAATCCATTCGGGCACTTTTGAACCCACTAGAACTGTGAGAGGTGGCCAGCTCTAAAACCGCGTGCAATTCCTGAGAAAATTTTGGTTTTCTTTAGAAGTCCCTAAGTCGTCAAAAGTGCATTTCCGGAGCTTTTGAAGCCGCTAGAGTGAAAATAAGCCCCAGTGACCCTCTCCGCCGGTGACAGCCTCAGGCCCTAAGCGCATTTTTGTCACTGAAAAATTATAAAATCGACCGTCCGTGGCTTCTAAAGACTCAAATCCATAGGCAATATCCTCAGAAATAGAATGTCGTTGGGTTCAGTACGCTAACTCTCTTACTTTTTGACAAATCCTTAAAAAAATAGAGGCAACTCAAAAGAATTAATCAATTTTTCTTGCCCAAGCGGTTACATGAGCCCAGCCCAAAGCATAGACCGTTGATGATGCGATTAGATCTGCCTCTATCCTCTGGAATTAGAATCCACACTGCTCGAAATTGATGGAAGGTTTTTGACAAAAATCATCAGGACTTGAAGGGCTTCGAGTACTGTTACGGGAATTGAAATTGAACCATAAAATAAAAACAGTCGGAACCAACGCCTCTAGTGGAAGTCGGCCTCACTCCGATAGCGTAGCAAATGCAAAGACAAATAACAAGAATAATCGAAAGTAAACTTTGAAGATAGGAATCATCAATTGTTCGATTGTTCATGACAGCGGAGAAACTAGAGTAGATCATAATGTCGTTGTTGGTGAATAATTGTCAGAGACTGACATCCCTTACCAGAACTTATCTTCGTCTATCAGCCGTTTCTTCCCAGTTTGTTCATAATGAGACAACATCCAAAAAGTACTTGTCCAAGAAGTGGCCTGGATATAGAGTTATTTACAATTTGGATAATGTGAAGTTGATTAGTATCCTTAACCGGATAAAGTTACAAATTACGGTCATCTCTGGAATTGCAATACCAGTGGTCACTTTATTGGAGGCTAACCTCCTCCTGACGTCGGGGATTGTTCATAATGTAGTGTTTATGCGTAAGTTATACATTTATTTATTATTTTTTGAGGATTAGAAAAATAAAAAAAAAATCGCTACCCAATTATTTTGCATTGTTCATCAGTTTGTGCGGTTCTGGGGAAAGTTTCAATAGAAAACATTGCAGACAAATTTAATAGAATTATATTTTCCTATATAATTTATTCTATTGACTTATCTTCTGTAGAATCCCCTCGGCTGAATCTTTCTAAGTCTATTTTCATTGTATTGGTCTCTTTTTCACTAAGATTGACTTATCTTCTGTAGAATCCCCTCGGCTGAATCTTTCTAAGTCTATTTTCATTGTATTGGTCTCTTTTTCACTAAGAAAATTCAACGAAAAAACTCGGAAAATTTGCAAGATAAAAATCCAACGTTTCTCCTCTTCAGTAGGAACAATTGCCACATCCCTACACCTCGTCGGCTACTTCACCAACAATATAGTGGGAATAATCTACGTAAAGACAGACTCTGAGGACGTAAAAATCGCCTACGTCAGTTACTTCGGTAAGCGGAATGACATTGACACCTGCTACGACGACATCACCTGTTCAGAGCCCAAGTCCCGATTCTCCAATTCATTGTACACTCAGTTACTGGTTGAGTCCCAGAAGAAGAAACTGAAGCTCGTCGTCCCGGGTAAAATCGTCGACCGTGAAAAATTCAATAAATTGTTAGGCATCACCGTCTGATCCAGTGTCATATATAAGTCATTAGGGGAATAAAAAAATTTGTTGTTAAGAGGATTCGATTTATTTACAGTTCATGGTATTTTCAGGACTTTTTTCTTTAACGAGACCACCTGAAGTGGGCGTAGGCGCGATTTGACTCGCACTGTTTGTGGAGATCCTGTTTCTTTCTCACGACACGTCCCTGGGGAATAAAATTGGCAATTCATTTTGAGGGAAAGGGTTGAAGTAATGCAATAAAATTAATTAGATATCATCAGTTGATTAATTAAGAAATGGGAATGACCCAATAAATTTCAAGAAATGGTAAAATTCATAGAAAAGTATTGCAATTCTGTAGACGATATCAATTCATGAGTTTAGTGCTTATGTTTTTATTTACTTATTTATTATTAATATTAAAATTAATAAATTGCTTGTGCGTCGAAAAAACGGAATTAGACAATGGACAAATTTAAAGTAATCGAAATCACTGAATTTTTCTATGAATTTTTTTTTCATACATGCTTTTATCATCGGCGATTGCTTATCTTTTATCTGTTTATATCTTTTATCATTAAGTATGTGTACCTCATTGTTGGCTGCATTAATAAGCTCTTTAGCGAGTTGCGTTGAAAAAGGAATACGACCCTCTTTATCCTGGGCAGCTTGAATCAACCAATTCATCGATAAAAACCTTTGACGCTTTTCTAAAACTGGAATAGGCACCTAAAATAAACATTAAAGTTTATTAATAATTATAGAAATGGACCTCAATATTTATCATTTTGGTTTTAATATTCAATAACAGATAATTTCATGAGAAAACAAAATCTTGTCAAAATTCCCGCCAAAAGCAAAATCTCGAAATTTTTGTTGTAATAATTTTTTTTGTTAACCCCTTCAGCCTTTAAGAGCATAAGAACTATTTCAAAATATTTAGCGAATCCTCGAAAAATCGTTGATTTTTAATCTTCAAAAAACAATTTTCCGTCTCTTTCTCTAAATTTTTGCATTTTCCATTGAAATCTCGGGAATAATTTCAAGAACTCACTCGATACGACGATCCTCCTTTCTTCATCGACATGAGTTCCATAACTGGAGTGCAATTGATAACTGCGGCATGTAGAATTTCCCTCGGGTTCAATATAATTTTCGCGCGTTCTTCAGGTGTTGCGTTGTGATACTTCTCCAGTTGGATTCGTTTTACCTTTTCAAATGCCTCTTCCACCAGACTTCTCGCGAGCTCTTTCTTCCCTTTTCGCAGAACAAAATTGATGAACTTGCTAATGAAGAAAAGAAATCAAGTAACGAGATGATTCGTGATTTTTTTATTTACTTCTGGACAGAATTAAAATTGCTTTTTTTCCTTACTCAAAGACCGGATCGAAGAACTCTGAACAGGTTTCGGCTTTCATTGCCGGTAGAATCGGCTTATGAGCCAGTTTTGCGAGCTCTCCGCTCTCCTCCAGACGTGCCTGCTCATCTTTTCTGAAGGTTGGTCTAATATGGTAGGGGTGGAAAACACTGTACGCTCGGATTGCTCCAATCCCCAAAATTCTAATCACCAAGAATGTTGAAAAAATATTGATAAAACAAATTTAATGATCTTCGTCAATCTCTTGTATCTCCCAGGTAAATGATGGGATTGTTATGAGTGAGATCTCATTTTAAAGTTCTAACAAAAATCTTGAAATTTGAAAAAAATCGGTGAAATCAACTCTGGGAATTTCATAATAATTACGATTGAAGATAATTTGTTTCATCGCTTTCTCTACTTTACTTAAAATTCTGATTTTGGCAAATATTTCAAAATCTTCCAGAGATTTTTGTGATTTCTTTTTTTATCGGGAAGATCAAGATTGAGAAAAATAATTTGCTTACAAAAATTCTCCCATTTCTCGTGAATTACGAGCCATTTCGAGAAAAAACAAATTTCGTGTTGATCTACTCAAGAACAAATCAACAAAAATAATAATTTTTAGTCTGCAATAACTTTGCAACGACTGAGTGAAATTTCCTAATTTTCCTCTATTCTCTAGGTATTATCAAACTCTTCAAACTACAATTTGATTCATCAAAATCGCATCATTTGATCGGAAGATATTAAAACATAAAGCCCCCAAAACCCACAATCTCTCAACATAATATTTGAGGTTATGTCCCCTTCAACCCTTCCAAACCCCCAAAAATCACCCATATCCCTTCAAAATATCCCTCTGGGACATCCCAAAATCCCTGCAGATCCCGCAAAAGCTCAAAAAATTCATAAATACCTGTTCGACACATGCATAGCGATTGATTGAATTCTACCGACCGCCATCATCCCAACCTCAAAACCCCTTAAAAATCTCCAAAACTGTTTCCCTCTTCTCCCTCGCCGCGGAAAAAATCCCTCTTCACCCCAGTCTCTGAAATCCCCTCAATAACTCCTCAATCACTTCCAATTTCCTTTAAAATCCTGACCACTCGTAGTCCCTCAGTAATCGAATTGCCCCCTCACTTCGTTATCTCTCTCCGCCAATCGCAGGCGTCGTATTCCCCGGCTATTCTCGGCATTTATGTTCTCCACCAGAGTTTGCATCCATCCTCCATCTTCACCCCGTCTTGCCCGTCCCCTCCCGTCCTTACATACCCCCATAAACACCGGAACCCTCCCTGCCCCCAGAAATTCCAGTTGATTCTACTACTGGAAAATCGTAGGGCAGCACTTGTCGCTCGAAAAATCGATTAGCAGATGCTGGTGTCAGAAAAATGTTTTTCTCCGTCCAGTTCACTCCGGTCCTCAGTTGTATCACGATCTCCAGACGCTAGTCATCGCGAGCAAGCTCCAAATAAAGTTTTATAAGTTTCTCTAATTTCAATTGAATATCGAGAACGTGATCTTGTGAGAAGGCAAAAGTGATTTTTTCATTCTTTCAGAGTGGAAAGTTGTTGAGAGAATTGAGTGTTCCATTCAGATTTCCCCACACGTAACACAAAAAATGTAAGATAATTTTATAAATCTGGCTATTGATTTCTCTCAACCTGGTTTCGAGAAAATCTCAGTAAATACGTATTAGAAGGGTTGAATAATTTTACTTCCCTAGCATATCAATTATTTTCAGAATTCCAATTGCTTCATTAATCGAAGGTACGGGGAGATTCAGTACAGGATATTTGGATGTTGAATATTTTGTGCTTCATCGTTCGTCGATTTAGTCCCAATCATTCCTTGAATATGGAGACAAAATAGAAAATCGATATTTTCGGAGGCCAGAATTCTCAAAAGATCATTCAGTTGAAGTGAATTTCTCACTCTAGAATGGGTTGTCTTCTGAATTCTGAAGGATTTGCTCCTGCTCCCAGAATATCACCAAAACGATTTCACTCTAAAAAATGATATTTATAATAGTTAAAATCATTCCATTCCTCATTTTTATTAAAAAGGAAATATTTCAAAGAGCAAGTACTTTGGGAATATTTCTTGAAATCAGCTGATCATGGGTTTCCTCTTGTTCAGCTTTTCCTGGCTAATTCATCTGGGAACTTGGAAAATCTTTGGATAAAAATAATTCCGATTTTCTTATCTAAATAATAATAATAATAATAAGCGCTATTTTGTGATATAAACACTGCTCTCTTATTAAGAATCGAATAAAATCATTGAAATTAAATTATTTTAGTAAGTTACGAATTTGCTCTGAATTATGTAGAAATTGTAAGTTTCATTTTACTTGCCAATGGAAGTCCTGAAATAATTCAATTGTCCTTTCATAGTATTTTAATTCAGCTCTTGAGATCCAAGTTCGCTAAATTATTAATTATTCAAGCCATCTTCTCAGTGCAGAAAACTCAGCCCTAAAAAAATGATTTACTCCTGTTATTATAAACAAATTTATCTGCAAACGATACGAGATAGTATATTTCGTAACAAGTGAAAAAAAATGGCTTTTGGCGAGTGGGAGGTTTATATATAATATAAATATTTAATCCCACGAGTCAAAAACCACTGTTTTCACGAGTTACGAACATCATTTTTCATCTCAATATGTCGAACAAGGACTTTTCAGACACAGCGTGATGAAAAGTTACTTTTCCGACACAGCGTGATGAAAAAAAATGAATTTAATGAATATGACGAAGTTTACTTCTTAAGGACCGGGTGTAATCATTCCTTACCTCGAAATCACAAGAATAATAATTATTGAATCAAAAGCAATCTTGATTTCCGACATTCGTGCAGACTTTCTGCAGGTTGGGGATTAGGTCTGCTGACAATTTGACTCTAGTTATAAATCAAAATTCTAATCGACGCGCGCTGTTTTAAATAGCTCTCCGACGCAGCTGAAAGTCATGGACATTCGCAAGAGAATATGTCCTTCATGCGGATTCGTCAAAAATTCTCACCACTCCGCCTGCGAGCGTGCGTAGTGCACACTTCCGGAGGCCGCCATGACAGTGCTCTCTTTTTTTCGACAGGAGTTTAGTTGGTGAGAACTCTCGTGATTTTATCTTTCATGTGTCTGGGGATATAGCATCGGCTTTATGACTTCCGGAAAGGAAACTATGGGGTAAGTCGGGTTTTTTCGTTCCCTAAGTTCTTGTTTTTCAAGTTTTTTTCATTACGAGCTAAGACAATTGTTAGGGTTTTTATTGTCACAATTGTTGGGTCTGAGGGCGATTGACACAGTTCAGCTACTCCAAACGACAATTGAGTCGTTGGATATTTCTCTGGGGATTTGATCATCCACTGGAGGATTTTTTTGCTGGGGTAATTGGAGCAGAAGATTTTAGTTAGTAATTATCTGGTTATCGATTGTTTACTTGGAGGGGAGGGGGGAGGCACTGGGGTTTTGAGATTTTATTGGACGATTTTGTGTAGCGATGGAGACGAGGGATTTGATGAGGGGATTTATCAGTTGATGAATTTATTGTTCTTGATTGACTCCAGTGAACAGCCAATTTTCACATGCAAAGCGCATGTGTTTCACATCGACCCCAAGACCAAACGGTCATGGGTATCAGCATCAACTGCTGCTGTTTCTGTATCGTTTTTCTATGACTCGACGAGGAGCTTGTACAGGATTATTTCGGTGGAGGGAACTAAGGTGAGTTTGGAGAACCAATTGAGGGCAAGGGAGAACTGGAGTGATGGAATGGAAAATTCGATTTGGGGATTCTTGAGCGATCGAGGGGCCAGCAATCGCCGAAGAATTTTTTTTCTGATTTTTTGTTTTGAAAAATCGAGAAAAATAGTGGCAGAATTATCTGGAGTTTTTGAGATGTTTCTTTTCCAATAATTCTATTTGTTGAAAATCTTGTGGTTTGCAGGAAAAAGTGGACTGGTTTTTTTGGGAAATTTATTCGTTTGGAATTATATCTGCAGGAATTCTTGACCAAAAATATTTCAATCCAATTTTTTCCTCTAATATTTTATTATGACCAAATAAAAACTTTAGGGGAATTTACAATAAAATAGGCATAAAAGATAGAATTTTTTGATACAATTCCACAAGATTTTTTCCTGCGAAATTCTTTTATGTGTGCACATAAAAAAAATTGAGCACCTCTAGATTTGCCCAAATCGAATCTTCTGTTGTATCCGTCGCCAGTTTCAGGTTTATTTTATGAGAGGCTCTTGGGGCGATGAGGTAATAAGAGCTTTGGTTTTTCCAGGCGGTTATTAATAGCACCATCACTCCTAATATGACGTTCACCAAGACATCCCAGAAGTTTGGACAGTGGTCCGATGTCCGGGCTAATACTGTTTATGGATTAGGCTTCTCATCAGAGGCTGAATTGGGGAAGGTAGGTTGGCAGAGGATCTTCGGGCTCCAGAACTTCTGAAGGGATTTTGATTGTCGATTTTTTTCACGGAGAAAATAATTCTCTAACTATTTCAATCAGAACGTAACTTCAATTGTTAGGAGAATTAAGGGGACAATTAGTTTATATTATTATTATTTGTCCATATGTATACCCTCTCGGGTCTTTACATTTTTGTCCCTTCCCCATAGTGACAATTAGTTTATAATTAGTTTGTCTTTTATCAAGTGCATTAATTCTTCATGAATTAATTCATAAGAAATAATTCCTATTGAACATTAGAATTCACTCTCAAAATGGCTTCACCTGATTATTTAATATTATTTGATACTGGCGACTAAATATTTGATCTTCAAATTTCCTGAAAATGCTTACAAGTCTCATGTCAATAAGAATTTCGCCAGTCAGAATAAATTTTCCGTCCTGGTCTTGACCAAAATATGAACAATTATCGTTGAATGAAAAAAATCCAAATTTTCCAGTTTATCGAGAAATTTCACGAGGTGAAAGAAGCGACAAAAATCGCCGGTGCAAAGCTCCAATCAAACAGTTCATCAGTGACACCATCGACAAGTGCAAATGTCAGCCCCATAACCCAGCGCTCCTGCATGCCATCGTCCGAGCAGGACCTCATCGATCCCCCCAATTCATCAATGATAAACTCCAATTTATCAGCCTCAAACAATCCAAATCCCAATGCCAACATGATATCCGCACAGAATAGCGTATCATCAGTCAGCAGCAGTCCTCTACCTGGCACATGTCAGAACAAAGTAGACGAGGAGCTAAAGAATGCTGTGCACGCTAGATCGCAGATTATCAATCAGCAGCAGAACACGGAGAGTCCACAGCATCAGGGAAAACAGGCACAAGTGGGGGCCAATCAGGGACAGAGTATGGAGATGCAGTTGAAGTATGAGAATGACAGGCTAAAACTTGCACTGGCACAGAGCTCGGCCAATGCCAAAAAATGGGAGGTGAGGATTATTTTGCACTCATTGGATGTTCCATTCCATTTGCTAGGAGAGAAAAATTACATTATTTTTAGGTGGGGAAGGGAGAGCTTTCGCTTTATTTCTGGCCTCTTGCCCCACGTGGCTCCTACGAAGGAGATATAAATATACAAATTCTCAACCTTCTCGCAAGTTCAAGCTCTCTCATAACTTCTCAGAATTTAGCCTCGATGAATCATGAATTCAGTACTTGAAAAGAATATTTATTTAGACATTTTAATAACTTTAAATCAGTACTTTTGTAAGTATTAATCGGGATTTTCAGAAATCAAGTCAAGATTTCTAGAAGTCAACTTAAGATCGCAAGTCTCAAATGGATAATTGTTTTTTTTTTTTCATTTTTGGGTGAAGATGAATTTTATTTGTGAACCTCGACGAACGAAATTGGCAATCGGTGCCTCAATCGTTCTCTCTCCAATGAAATTTGTAATTAAATGCTAATAGAATTGAGTTAATTAACAGTGCGCGGAATTTTCCAATTAAGCCGAAAGAACACAGTACAAAAATAAATATAATTATGGAGCTTCTGAATAATTAATAATTATTTCTATTGATGGAGGATACTGAGCAATATTTGTACTGTTTCAATTTTTAATTTAAATTTATTTTTTAAGAATGAGTTTCCAAATAGACGCATTTGTAGAGCAAAAATTCAAAACAAAAACAATCTAGATAACGTTCGGCTGGAGGTACACCCGGACCTTAATCCGAGTAACAATGATTCCAAGGAAATATCAAGAGCATGTCTGCTCTTGCTGATAAAATCCTCAAAGAATATCTCTTGCAATTTGTTTTCAAATTCATTTATCATTGAGATAATTTTATTTTCAACACAATGTGAAAAATAAAAGAGTCAAGTTTTATTCGATCACTGATTTTATAAATTTTATCGGGAAATAAACGTTCTAGGTGGAGCTATCGACCTTGAAAATGAACAATGCTAGGTTGACAAGTGCGCTCCAGGAATCAACAGCAAATGTGGACGAATGGAAACGACAGTTGCAGCTCTACAAAGAGGAGAATATGCGTATCAAGGCCAAATACGCTGATTTGGAGTCTGGAAAAGTGGCCGAAGGGAACAGTGAGGCTCTGAAATTACGTGTGGAGGCATTAGAGAACGAGTTGAGAACAAGAAACGAGGAGTTAAAAGCCATGAACATGGCCACCAAGAACAAAGATTTCGTTGTAAGTACTTCAATGCAATGAACTGAACAAAAGTGATTTAGTCAATTGTCGACTTACTTTAATAATAAAGGTTTGTTTACGTCTGATGAGAATAAACTCAATTGAAATGACTAGCATAACAAAGAATGTAAATATTGTTTATGCCATAGGTGCCCGTAATCGGGCGATTCTAACCTTGCTTCGCTCGGTTAGAGACGCTCACTTTCGTCCATTTTGGCAGAAAAATTGTATTCAACCCTCGGAAGGAAAATTAGACAAGTATTCCTCACGTGCTTACAAGCCTCGCCTGCGGCTCGGGTCGTCATTTTGCACGTGAGGACGGCTTGTCTACTTTTCCTCCCTAGGTGAGAAATATACTCTTCGTCCCTGGCGCCCGAAAATCCGCGATTCTAACCTCACTCCGTTCGGTTAGATCGCGGTTTTCGGGCCCAGAGACGAAAAATATTATACGTCACTCGACAATAAAAGTATTATCTGACTCATGTGATTATGATCCTCGCCTTCGGCTCGGATTATAAAGCCACATTCGTCAGATAATACTTTCATTGCCTGGCGACATAATGTACTATTTTGGATCGTGGGAGGTTGTAACACGAACCGAAGGCGAGTGTTATAATCACACGAGCCGAAAAACATCATAACGCACAAGTTTCATACAATATTTGATGTTATTGTGCCCGTAATCCGCGATTCAACCGAGCGAAGCGAGGTTAGAATCGCGCGATCACGGGCACATATGGCATAATCACCATTACGCACACGTTGCATAATATACTCTTAAAACCGATACGAAAACAACTACTCAAGTTTAGTAATTCTTATTATTTTCGTTATCTTCAGGGCCTGCAAAAGGAGAATGACGAAATACGTGAGATGCTGAGTGTTGTCCACGAACAACTTGAGCTTGCATTGAGTGCAAACAGAGTGCAGAAACAAAATTTAGATACACTGAACTCACGATTAGCCGGTTATATTCAAGATTTAGCGACAGTGCATCGAGAAATAACCAACACACTTCAAACATAAGTAAACACTCTTTGTATTTGAAAAGAATTTAAGAGAATTATTGTGACGCAGGACGTGACGACCTGATCATGACGTAATGAAGATGCAGAATATGATTTTGAAACAGTGAATGGGCAAGAGGAGAAGCACAAGAACAGGGGGTGGATGAGAAACGAAGGGTCATGTTCCAAAAAAATACATATCTTAGTAAACTCCTTCCAGAATAATTTCCACTGTGCCACTTTACGAGGGTTAACTTTAGTACAGAATGTGCCAGACTCTTTCTTTTTTTTTTCCTATTTTGTCAATTTGTTGTGGAAGTGACGCAACTTCGAGTTGGATTTTCTTTGGAATTTTAGACTGGAAATTTTCGATAATGTATTTCAGGATTTATATCTGGAATGAAATTTTATCCAGATAATTTAATGATCAATACTTGAAGATTATTTCAATGGTTGAAATAGCTCGAGAACGATTTGGTTTAGGAGAATATGTCAAAAAATATTTTTTATTGAGGACACAACTTTCTGAAAAATATTTCACGCAACATTTTCTCTTAAAATCACTAGTTATCAGGATAATGACTATTAACTTTAGTTCAGATTGTGCCAGACTCTTTTTTCTATTTTATCAGTTCGTTAAAGAAGTGGTTAAACGTAATGGGAATAGTTGTCGAGTTATTTTTTATTTGCACTGTAATGTTAGCTGAGAAATTTTCAAAAACATCTGAAATTTTTTTTCTGGAATCAAATTTACGTCGGGATAATTTAATGTTTCATTTTTTAATTATCTTATGAATAATTAATGAATTATTGTTAATTCATTTTCGTTCACTCAAATTATCTTGGGAATGAGTCGGGTTAGGGGAAAATGTGGCAAAATCTTTTTCGCAGAGGACAGAATTTCCTACGAAAATTTTCTTCTAACATTTATCCTTTGACCCACTTCTTACGAAGATATTTCACCGCTCAACAAAATGACGAACGTATGAATTCAGGTGTTTACGTTTTACTATTTTAATATTGATTTTTTTTTGCTTCAATGCTTGCCAAGGCAACTTCTAACTGCATTTTCTAGAGCAGTCATTAACAACGATCCTTTACACATCGTTGTCAAGCATAATCCGCCATAAATGTATAAAAGTATTTGAAAGCAGAGGGTGACCTAGTGATTGAATTTTTTTTTAAGACATCTGTTTCACTTCAGTGGGTCGATATTATTAAACGTAGCTATTATTAATATAATTTTTTTACAAATGAGACTGATCGTTCTTTTAGAGTATTTTGCGTTTATGTTGACTTGAATTTCGCTTAAATGAACAATGAGAGCTTCAACATGTGGAGGAGTTGAGGAAAACTGATCAAAGGAGATAAACATATCAGTATTGTTGATATGGATTGACGGCAAGATGCTGTAGTTTTTTTTTGGAAACTGCCCCTTTGATATTTGTAGGAATAAAGATAATTGCAACGTGCACCAGTCGCAATTAGCAAATAATTGAATAACTTCAGGTATGAAAAAAGTAATGGAAAATGCTAGCGTTTTATCTAAAAAAAATCTATTCAATATCTATTAGAATTTTACAAGAATTCACTTAAACATTATTGTTTTTTAATACTCCAGGCGTTTTTTTATATAACTTATTTTTCTGTCAAAATTATTGGGCATTATTTTCTTGCATCCTACTATGAGAACGGAAAAAATGTGCCCTTACAAATTTCCACAAAAAAGTATGAATTTATGGGTTCAAGCCTTTTTCCGTCAAATATTCGTCAGTAGAATGACAGGATGAAGTTATATAATCCCCTGTAGAAATGCGAATAGAAATAAAATTTTCTACTAGAATTCTAATAGAACTCAATAAGTATTCTGATAGAATTTCAATAGAATTTTTTTTAAATCGCTAGATTATTTTTTTATATTTTTTTCATGCGTGTTATTTCAATCGATTGACAAATAATTCACGTGAAATTTAATAGAAAAATCTAAAACTTGTCTTTGGAAAAATTCAAATAGCAAATTTCAATTGGTTTTGCGTGAATTACATTGAAAATAACAAAAATCTTCTACAATTGGATCCATAAAACCAATAGAAATATTCAACAAAAAGCGTCAGGTTTTCCTATTAAATTTTTCCATCCGTGTTCCAACAATTTATTTGGGTTTCGTAATATTTTCATAGGAAATGTTAACATCTTGATACAATTTTCCCCTACAATTCAACCTTTTGGGAACCCGAACTTGCACGAACGCATTTTTAGCAATTGAAAAAGTGTTTAATAATTAATGAATAATTTTTTTTCGAATTATACAATGAAGAATCCACAAATGTGGCAAAGGAGGAAAAATCGTGCAAATGCCCCTGCAAATAATGAATTAATCAAGTCGTTGAAACTTTTCTATTTTTTGATTTTTCGATGAATTTTTGCAAACGTCTGAAGTACGTCCATTTTTTTAAACCAAATAATTCAATAAAAAATTGCCAACAACGTTCGCACAACTCTAGTTGATCATCAACATTGACAATTTACAGAATTATTTAATGATATTTTAGTTTAATCTACCAATACTTTGGTAATTCATTGACTATTGACTACTTTTCCCTCGACTTATAATATTACATTGTCAGTGGATGAAGGAATAACTGAAGAATGTTAATGAAAATCAGGGAAAAATACAAATCTGAGCTTCGCTTCCTCAAAACTTAGCCAATGACACTCTCGTTTTACAATTATCACTGTTATAAAAAAAGAAAAAAAAAATGAAAAAAAGGAAAAAAAAAATATTAAGAAAGACTCAACGAAGTTGTTGATGGAGTTTATACAGTAGTCATCTAGTCCTCCTCGTATACGTGAGTCCGTGCACAAAAAAAAAATAGTGAAAAATAAAAATCATGAGAGACAATTAAATAATTAATGACAATTGAGGATACGTGAGAGCGAACGCGCAAGTGCAGTTAATCTCCAAATAACTACTATCAAATCATACTAGGACTTTGTTGTAAATTTTAATGGTACATTTTTGGCATTTACAATAGTTGAGAATTAAACTGGAGGGAATAATTATAAAAGAAAAAACAACAATTGCACGATCATTGTAAACACCGATCGGTCCTATTGGGATGCATTGAGGGAATAAAATACTTGCGTCCAATGGAGAAAACGAATTTGCGTGTGAGAAATAAATTTCATGGGGGGGAAAAAAAAAAATCAATTCTGTCAAGTATTTTCTAAGGACAAATGCATTCAAACACATCGAAAAATGTCACAATCTTCTGGACAAGTATTATTTTTCCTCAATGCAATTAACGAATGAGATAACGTATATTTAAATTGATTCAATTAACGTTAAATTAAATAACCCATCGATTTATTTAAATGCAAGCTATAAGTATGCTCACTGTAAGACAATATTTTTCAATTAATTTTTTTAAACTAATCTTCCGGGATTTTAAATCTGTACTCTTGTATTGTAATTAATCAATCAACAACTAATAATCATTGTAATGATTTTAAGATAATCAGTGTTATGAATTTCAGTGGCATTTTGTTTGTGTTAGGAGTGATATTAATTTTTCTCGGCTGTTTTGTTTTATTTTTTTCTTCATCGTTGTGAAATTGTGGTGATTATTGTTAATTAATTGATGTGAGAGGCTTTGGGAGTTGAAAAAAAACTGGTGAAATATGGACGAAGAATTTGTGAAAAATTGACTAAAAATTTGCATTGAATTTCTGCAAAAAATTCTATTAGTTTTGGGTGAATTTTGTTTAATAATTTTGAGGCTTCAACGGTAAATATTCTAAAAAAAAACATCCATAGAATTCTAATTTTCTACAGACAAAACAAAATCCATGCGATTTTCCATTTTTGTTATTCCCTTTTTTAACGTGCAATATTTTCTTCGCCTTTTTTTCACACTCAACGCCTCTTAATAATTTTAATTTAATATTTAATGAAAAACGAGAACACGGGGGGGGGGGGGAATTGAAATACCAAATATTTATTCCTTGATAAGAACTAATTAGTCGCATATTTAAACATTTTATATGAAAGAGTGAAACAGAAATTATACTTTACATGTTTTTAATCCGCGGAATGAGTAGATAAGTTTTTAAAATACGTAAGTAATGATGTTTTTAACATGTGGAAATGATAAAAGACAAGGCTATTTGTGAATGAGGGGTGCACATGAGGCATTACTGATTGTTCCATTTGAAATGCCAATTATTTATCCAATGAGTTGCCACAATTTTTATTGATATTAAGATAAATCTCGTTAGATCTGATTAATTATTTGTTGCTGTATCATTTGTAAGAATTCATGAAAATGTTCCTCAATCGGATGATCGGTACAAACTATTAACGATGTATATACAACACTGTTTTATTTAATTGGATGGAGAAAGACGTGGGAATTAGGAGGATTTTGGTTGATTGTCGAAACAACACGATTTCCTGGAGATGAAGTAATAAATGAAATAATAACTATGCAATTGTTTGTGAAATTGTGGATGTTTTTAAGATGAATCGAGAGAAAATAACGTGGATACGTAGTGATTGAAATGAAAAAGGACACAATAAAAAAAATTGATGAATAAATAGAAAAGTGTTTTACCAAGTTTTTATTTTCCTTTAATTTTTTAATTGTAAAAACCATTAGTGGTAGAGACTTGAAGCAAAAGCCGTTGGATTCCGTGTGCATTTATTTCCTGAGTTCTGAAATAAACTACGAAGGAAGCGAGTTCCGGTTGTTGCAGAACTTTGGTAAACAATTGTACCATTACAAAACTTATGCGTAATACACCTGGACAGGTCTAGTCTACGAGACATTTCAATGGAGATGAACCTACCTGAGACAGATATTTTATTAAAACAAAAACTCAGTTCTTTTTTCTCCAATCTTTCATCAGTGCTCTTCTGAGCATTGAGAAGATCATCACAATCTCTCTGAAAGAGCAGATGATATCCATTTCATCAACCGTCAGCCAGGGAATTCTTCATTATCTTCATATGCTACACTCCCTCTCGAACCTTGAACCCGTGTTGTCGGTCTCCCTCCCCCGGGACTCGAACCGCCGAGCCCAGCGAATGGAACAATCCCCATCGAGTGGACATATCATCTCGAAAGTGGGCTCTCAATGCCAACACTCGATATAAAAAAAATTTCATCCATCTCCATTGAAGAGAAACCCAAACTCCAATGCCCATGGGTTCATTTCCCCTTCTCCAGACAAATTGGCAGGCCGTCCACCCCAGTCAGTTAGCAACCGGGGGCCGAAGAAGGGGTCGGAGAGTAGCGGAGAGAACCGACGAAGCAGGGGGAACCTCTCGGCCTGCCAGACAAGTGCAAACTATACGGCATAAACCGCCAAGCGTTACTTTAGTACTGCGCGTCCCTTTGCTTCGGTCACCTCCATCAAAACCGGTCAATCGTAAGCCGTTGAATCTGCGGATTTTCTACATGTGCCAAGTTAATTTCCAGTGATGTGACGCGAAGCACAGAGGATCCGTTCTGATGTATGTTTTTTGAGTCCTCTACTCTTCGATTTTCCAAGTCTCAACAGAGGGGAATTGTAGCAGAATGAACTTCTTTCTTCCATCCCTGATACTCCTATTGCTGGGTAAGTAGAAGTGTCCTCTTCACTTTTTTTTCTTGTGTAATCGGAACCATTTTCTCGGAAGAAGAATTCCAATTGCCAGTTCTTGGTATCGATTGGACGCATGTATATAATCTCAGGTGACGGCTCAAAGGGTTTTCTGTTCACGGCGCCCGGTCATATTTCCGGCGGCGAGGGGATGAATCATTCGGAGCTCGCCGCAAAATTACTTTCGGAGTCATTCAGCCGGCTCCTCAGGTTTTATTATTTTTTATTGATTTTTCTCGAGCCACAAATCGTATCGATAACGCCAGCCCTCGGAGGAAGTTGAGGGGCATTTTGGGTTGGAAATTTTCCCTACTCCAAAAAAGTGTAGGGATGATGTGAAAACTAGGAAAATTCAATTCGATTTAGGGCATTTTTTAGGGTTGCAGGAATCATCGATCACATGTGTAAATTTTCTGAGAGTGAAAGCAAGTTGGAAAACAAATTAAAAATATTTATATTCGTAGATCCGTCTAAAACAAAACTGTCGATTGGTTTCCTAGTTTTTTGACAGCTCCAGGGGATCAAAATCGGCAATTCTCCGGCTATTTTTATTTTGTATTTATTGAATTATTTTGCCAGTTTAACGAATGGATAAAGCAATAATTATGGGAGAGAACACAATTCTAGAATTTGATGCAGACAAGGGATTTTTTCTTCCCTTGAAACCTCTCATTATCGAGATAATTCTAGAATTTTAACGGAGTGAAATGAATAGCTTTAGGAGAAACCCTCAAAGGAGATCGTTTATCTGGAATTTACCTACCTACAAAACCGGCTCTCTTCCATTTTCCTCAAGAATCTCTCAAAACTAAGATCCATATAATCCATATTCTGGAGACAGATTAAAATGCGGCTTATTACGCTTCACCTGTCCCTTACAAATAATCATCTTTAGACGTTTCTAACTCGTCTTAAAAGTATGTTCAGAATTTTCCAGGATTAGAAACCCAGTATTAGTCTCCAGGATTAGAAACCCAGTATTAGTCTCCAGGTACACCGGTTATTTATGCTAAGTCTGTCATTTTTTCCTTAATGATATTAATTATTTTTTATTGGACAAACAGAATGGAATGAGATAATTCTCATTAAAGCGGTTTCTGATGACAATTCGCTAATGGAGACAATTGTATAATTTTAATGAAATAATGAGTGAGTAGATGGGCGAGAATGAAAGGACATTTCCAATAAGGGACAGATACTCCTACTAATTACATATTTTTTAACTCAAATAATCTCCAATGGCAAGGTGATTCCGTATTTCCGAGATATATTTAAAACATCGGATTATTCCTTCGCCTTTCGCTGCCAATATTCATTTAGAGAAGTCTCCAATTTCCTAGACAACTACGAACAGACATTTCACCGGATAAAACACTCGATGTCGGTGACAATAAACCCCGGGCACACCAGTTATTCATAACAAATCACTTTTTTTTATTGATTTCTCGATAATGAGAGACTCCTCATGAGAAATCTTGCAATAATCATTCGATAATACAGACAATTTGGAATTTTTATTGAAATAACGAACGAGTAAGTTTCGGAAGCCTCAAAAGACATTTTTAATTTGGAATGATTCACCTGCAGAGCAGGTCCTCCCCTACATCTCCCAAAAAATCCTCAATTCCCCCACAATCCCCCATTTTTAAGACATCTTAGAATGCGGATTATTTCTCTACCTCTTCTTCCCAAAATTCATCAGAAACATCTCCAACTTCCCATCCAAGAATTCACAAAAATTTCACAGGATTAAACCCCCGATATCAGTCCCAATATACCCCAGGTACACCTGTCATTCACAACAAATTAATCTTTTTATTAATCTATTGATTTATGGTTCTGTTGATGCGAATCCTCCGATAATAGAGGCAATTCTAGATTTTTAATGCCCTAACGAATGAGTAGTTTGATTGGAGTTGTTCGATTGTGCCCATTTCTGTATCAACTTAAGATGCTTAGGTTAGGTTAGGGAAGACTCAAAGACATTTTTAATTAGGAATGATTCACCTGAAGAGTAGGTCCTCCCCTACATCTCCCAAAAAATCCTGAATTCCCCCACAATTCCCCATTTTCAAGACATCTTAGAATGCGGATTATTACTCTACGTTTTCTTCCCAAAATTCATCTGAAGACGTCTCCAACTTCTCACCCAAGTATTCACCGACATTTCCCAGGATTAGAAACCCGATATCAGTCCCAACACACCCCAGGTACACCAGCTATTCATAATAAGTCCACTCTGATGGAATAAAAACCGCCCAGACCCCGTGTGTCATAAAAAAGTTTGCGAATAATGCGGCCGTGAGGGAGATTGGAGCCCATGGTCACGGTTAACGTCATTGGCCAATCCTTTATTTTCCATTCCTCCGGTTCTCTGCGTCTTCTTTTTCGTTTCCTGGCTCCCTTCGCGTTTTTTTCACGCACATGGGCCCCAAGTACTACTAAAGCTTCTTTGTTCCAACCGTTTCGTTTCCAGTTCTTTTTTTCCCCTCCCTCAGCATTAGGTATACAAATACGTTATTCAGTAACTTGGACTTGGAGTGAGGGCCACAAAACCGAGAGAAATGAATTCAGATCGAGGTTTTTACGTGGCCCGTTGCAATGTGCGGAGAGCATATTTGTTGATTAAATTTTGTACAAGGTTTGATAAGAAAAAATACATGAGAGAGTTGACAGACTGTTGATGATACGACGGGGCATTATCAGGGGATGCGCTATTTCCGGCTTGAGGATGTTGATCTCGTGAGATTGATAAGCCATTGTTAATCAGTAATTTATTGAATTGACTTTCAACTCCAATGGAGGAATTTAATTCAGGGATTTTTTGGGGTTTTGAGGAGAACAAAAGAATTTTAATTGAAAATCAAGAAAACTAAATCATTCGTCACTGATTATTTTGCATATAATAAACTCATCATTGCACTCAACTAGAATGTTTCTATGATCATTACCTCTGGTTTATCCGAAGCTTTTATTAATTTTATCATCATCCACTCTGTAATCAGCTTTCGACGCCGGAATCTGGTGTCCTCTGAATGACTCCAATGGCTGAAGTAGAAAACAAAATACAGGGATTTTTCTGGAGTTTCAATTTTAATTGAAAATGACGAAAATTAAACTATTTATTACTGATTATTTTTCATGTAACAAACTGATCATTGCCTCAACTAAAATGTGTCTATTATTATTAACTCTCGTTTACCCGACGAAGTTTTTATCAGTTTTATCCCCATCAACTCGGAAATTCGATTACGACGAGGGAGTTTGTTGTCTCCTAATTTCTCCAATCACTGAACTAAAAACATTTGTTTTTCCCCAATATTTTCAGGAAACTTCGGTCATGGCCAGGAGGACGGCTTGTCGTTCACAGTGAGCCCTGCGGATCACTCAGTAATAGAGGGATCACCCGTGCGTCTGAGATGCGAGACAGAGCCCAGGCTCGATGTCAAGTATTCATGGAAACTCGATGGACAGACCCTAGCACCCAGTCCACGGAGACATCAAGTTGACAGCGATCTCTACATCACCCGGGTCAATAGGATTTTGGACAGTGGAAATTTTGTTTGTGTCGCGTATCATGAACCGAGTGGAAACACTATCGAGAGTTCACCAGCTAAAATCGACGTGCAATGTAAGTTTTTGAAAAAAAAATTCTGAATGTGGAGACCACTCTAGTGGACTACCAAGCGAGCGTAAATTATTTTCTTCAAATGTATCCGTTGATTTATTGTTGCAATAGCTGTGAAAAGTTTCTCTGGGGGTTAGACAGTTTTTCCTGCTCTTCCTAGTGAGATATCAGTACGTAAATTTCAAGTTTTCCTCGAATTAACCTAACTTTTCCCCCCAAAAGCAGCGATCCTCGCCATGCATCCAGACAAAAATAAATCGATGAATCCGTGATTGCCTCGATGTTGCCCCACTTGTCCCTGCATCCGAGGATAAACGAAAAAAATCAACTCGTTCATCTTCCTTAATACGAGACAACTGTAATTGACAAATACTTCGTCATCGTTTTTCTCCTCCCATTCTCCCCCCAACGAAATATGGAATCAAAATCAGATGTACATCTGGCCGGTGGGGCTTGAGGAAGGCCATAAAACTTTATGGTGTATTCGCATCGACCGCCGCCCTCCCTTCCGCCCTTATCCCAACCATCTCCTTCTCGTTCCCCCCTCTTTCTGTCTTCATATCTATCCTTCTTTTTTTTCCCTCTACATACCACTCTGGAACCGTTACCATAGCAACGAGAGCAGTCCCCCTCCCTCGCTGTGAGTAGTGTTCCAAGCAACCCTGGGCATATCTTGGTGTTTTCCCCTGGAACTGATCTCTCTCATTGACGGGGAGAATGGTAGTCAGGAGTTGTATAATGATACAAAAAAAAAATAATAAAGTGGGAACACTGTTTTTTTTTCTTTCCCTCGGTTTTTCCCTGGTTTATTTGCATGCTCGACACTGGCTATACGAAGCATGAAGATTGTACATATATGAGGACATATCAACGCAAAAATCACTGTTGCGCAAAAGCTCAACTCCCCCAGTCTTCGTCCTTGAGTAAATGCGAGACAATTTCGAGGATATGGAATGAGAATAATAAAAATATGAAAAAATATGTGCAGAGAAATAACATCCACTGGGTTATTCTCACATCGGCAATAGGTTCGATTAGCCAGAATCAGTTCTCAAAATGACTCCGGAGAGTGAAACACTCCGTGATTGGTGCTCTCGGGGAAAGCATAAATTAAGGGAGAGAGTAAAGTCTTTGAACGGATGGCAACAATAAACATTGGGTGGATGTTGAGAAATGATAAAAATAAACTCCTCCAGCTGGTTTTCTGCCCTCCCCGCCTCTTGTCTTTGATCTCTCAGTTCATTTATATATCTAAAACACGGCTTTTCCGAATAGCCGAGACACTGAGAAGACCCGAGAGAAGAGTTCAAGGATCGAGTGGAAATGAAAGATATGGACGCAATACTGCGGGTTGTTTGATTCTTGATGTAGATTTGCAGTTGAGGGCGATAGTACAAACGACGAAAACCACTTCTTTTCTTACCGAAATATTCAGCGGTTAATTAAAACGGAGGGAGAACACTTATGAAAATATGAGAGATTGTAATTGGAGGGGGAGAGGTGTGTAATTTTTGTTTTTAATTAATGATATCAATTAATTTGTCTCGTCAGGCGATGATTTTTTTACGTTTATTTTACAAATAGAGAAAATCTCAAGGGGAACGGCCCTTGTGGGGAATATCTCGCGATTTGTTTACCCAAAAGAATATCTGATTTTAGATTTTTAGATCACGACAAGATTTCAATTCCTAATTGGAAGCTTGAAAGTCTTCGGTTGAAAATTTCAAAGGCGAAAAATATTCATTTGTTTTGCTTCTATCTTTTGGGAAATTACGTTTATAAGGAATCTGGTGGCTTCAAATGAATCGATCACATCAAGACACGAACCAACATATGAATCGAATCAAGACATGAAGATCTGGAATTTTTTATGCGTGGAGATGTCTGAAACTTTTCCCTCACTTTCCCCAGTGACGATATATAACAGAATTAATGGATATAAATTCGATTAAATTCAATTTACCGTGCGGTAAGGTATTACAGACCTCACCAGCCGTAGTATTACCCAGGGGTCCACGAAGGGAAAAATTCAATAAAAATTACGTGTCAGTTCCGTAATCTGCCAGCCAAAACAATATTCCGTAAAAATTACGGAACAGTGCCGTACTTTTCTACAGGACAAGGCCAGAAAAAAGTACGAAAAGTTCTATAAAAAAGTACGTCGCTGTTCCGTAATTTTGTTTTGACTCGCAGATTACGGAACTGACACGTAATTTTTCTTGAATTTTTCTCTCCGTGTCGCGACGGGGACGCGGCTGATGTGAGCCTACAAGTCTAAAAATTGTGACCCATCCAAGCTATCAACAAAATTGAATCCAATTCAATTTTATTGTTGATTGTAAATAGTTCAGGTATTGAGTGGTGAATGAATTCTGTTTCGCAGACAAATTGGATGAAGTAGCTATACGGAGTGATTATCTCAACATCTGAGATTGAGCCTTGCGAATCAGTAATTGAGCCCTTTCGAAGGCTTCGACAACAAAACAAATCAAAATTTCGAGTCTAAGATACACTGAGGGAAAAATCTTTTGAAAAAAGATAATATACCTACTTGGTGCAAAAAAATATCCTCTTGTCAATTTTCAATATCGTGAAATCTGCTTATCAATCATTTAATTGTCGTATTGATAAAAAAAACTTTTTCTACAAGGTGGGATTCTCTTATCCCGAGCTAACTTTCCGGTATTTTTGAGACTAGAAAAGAAGTTCTCGTCATAGATTCAGGTAATCTGCACTTTATTTAGATTTTGGTTCCTTTCAACATGCCAATTTCGTGATATCTTGTGCAACGCGCGTGACACTTGAGACCAATTTTCTATATGCTAGAAGTGATAATGAACGAATTAGTTATCTAATGAAAATAGGAATTTCTTCGTTGGAGATGACGAGTAATCACA
>JAPYZN010000546.1:0-27165 GCA_030522865.1 Psyttalia lounsburyi | reverse complement strand
GTGTGTTCGGCAATACACACTTGATGCTCTCAGACGCCCTCTCACGGGAGAAAAAAAATAAGTTTTTATGTCGACATAAAACGCGCAAAATCCCACCCCTGGCTCGATTCCCGGTTTATACTGTCGGTAAAAAAAAATCGGTAAGGTAGAGAACAATCTCGTGGAAGGAAATTTCAGATCCCTGTTTAACCAGTCCGTGATACACCATCCATTCGTGAATGTGTCTGATTCCTGGTGATCTCGTTAATTTCCATCTGATCCCCACATCCTCTTCAAACAAAATACTCTTATAATTGAATAAAGAATCTCAGAACATGGATACAAGTGATAAAACATCCTCAGCAGGGAGTCAAGATAAAGTGGAGGTAAAATCCTCGAAACGGCGGCATGCAAGTGAAAGTCACATGGAGGTGAGCGTTGAGGTTATGTTTCCTTCTATTGATCCTCAATATTCTCTAATCTATTATCAATTTGTTAGGTTGACGCCGTCAACGGGATTGAGGGCAAAGTGAAAACAAGATCTGTCTTCAAGCGCTCGAAGAATGTTCAAGGAGGAGAGCAGCGAAAGGTTAGTGAATAAAAGTAAATGGAGATTGCTTTGATCTTCACATTAGCTGCTCCAAGATGAATGGCACGAAGAAAATAGTTACTTAATGAGTTAATTTACAAACCAATTGCTTCTACTTACCCAGGTGCCAGTTCCAGCTCACCGATATACTCCTCTGAAAGAGAACTGGACAAAGATCTTCACACCAGTGGTCGAGCATCTCCAGCTCCAAATACGTTTCAACCTCAAAACCAGAAACGTAGAACTCCGCACAGCCCCAGAAACTCCTGACATATCAAATCTTCAAAAAGGCGCTGATTTCGTGAAAGCCTTCGTCGTAGGTTTCGAAGTCGAAGATGCAATGGCACTCTTGCGTCTGGACGATTTATTCGTGGAGACTTTCCAGGTGCAGGACGTGAAACCACTCAAGGGGGATCACTTGTCGAGGGCAATAGGACGATTAGCGGGTAAAGGTGGCAGAACGAAATTTACCATTGAAAACGTAACAAAAACCCGTATTGTACTGGCAGACACGAAAATTCACATTCTCGGCTCATTCCAGAACATCCAATTAGCAAGAAGAGCCATTTGCAATTTAATTTTAGGTAGTCCCCCCTCAAAAGTTTACGGACAGTTGAGAAACGTTGCCTCGCGTGTCTCTGAAAAATTCTAAATAACTTTGGTAAGCCTATAATAATAGTAATAATATTAAACAATATGATTTGATAACGTGGTTTATTAAATTGAATTTATAAGAGAATTTTATACTTGTATTTACGGGGTACTTTGTTAATGACCAAACGCCCGTCGTAACTGAGCGATGCAAAGGTCCAGGGATCAGCTGATGACCATTCAACTCCGTATACACTGTCCTCGTGCTCCTCGTATTTTCCAATCACTCCGTCGTCCAATTTTTTCTTTTCATTCGCTGAGTTTTCTATTGAGAGGTTTGCGGAGTCATCGTCATTAACCATGTGGCCATAGGGTTCCGACGATACTGAGGGAATACTGGACAGAATGACACGCGAGTCACTGCTGGAGGTCAGCACAAGCTGGTCGTGGAAACGGTTGATGCGGATCTTCCAGACCCAGTGGGAATGCTCCATTCGGCTTGCCACTGGCTCACTAGGAGACCTTATGTCCCAAAATTTCATGTATCCATCGTCTCCACATGTTCCCAGGATGTATTGTTTGTTTATGTTGAAATCCAGATCTCTGGACAAACGGAATCAGTATGAGAATTAATTAATTATTATCATAAGGATTATTACCTTATTATTTGAGAGTGAGCTGAGAGAATTGTCCAGGCTTCTTCTGATGGACTTCTCAAATCCCATCCCCTGATATTATTCTCGTTGAGAGTTACAAATTGATTGCAGCTGTTGTGAGGGTTCCATTTTCCTGTTGTAAATCGAGGCTGTCCCTTACTGGTCAGTGTACCCACAGTAGAAACCTAGGAATTTTATTTCGTGTTTCATCCTCGAATAAACATTTCATCGGGGAAAATTGGGCTTGTGTAGTACCTGAGGAAGAGCCTCGTCCAGACTCAGAAGGATAAATTTATTATCGACCACTGCCATTGCTTTTCCACCATCTATTGGATGATAGGTTATTGTTTTCAATTCATTTCCGTATGGAGTTGTATCGATATCCGCTAATTTTTGTAAATTCTTTTCAACATCATTTGTGGGCGCTGAATTTTCACTGAGATCGGCAAGTCTCCACAGGGCACCTTTCATTATACACATACCTTCATCTGAAATTCATGAATACATGATTTGTTGTCAATGTCGCTTTTGTTTATTTACCATTTAAGCTGTTGTAGCAGGTAATGAACTTGTCAGGATCTGTTGTCGACGCTTCCAGAGACCATATTTCTCCGACTGTATGGTGATAAACTTGGGTTCTCAGTGTATTAGTTTCGTCGTTTAATTCCACCAAGTGCACCTGGTTATTTGCTAATTTCAACGACTGAGTTCCAACGAGAAATCTGACTATATCAGTTTCCGCAGTCTGCGCTGATAGGGCACGCGCCTGCAAATATCACGTTTTATTATTGAAAATTCCAATTCAGGGATTAATTAATATATCGCATTACCTGGAACTCTAGACCATAAATCACAGGATTATTATTATCCATTGGCGAGGATGACAATCAACAATGTCAACAAGAATAGAGTTTATCAGCTGATTATCAAGACATCTGTAACCTCAAACGTCAGCACTCGGGCCATGACCAAACATATTTCACTAAGTTTGTAATTTAACTGACAGCTGACTCCACTCTAGTTGGTTTTTGTTAGAGTCCCTGTACCAGGTGGAGCAAGTGCAAAATGATTGACGACAACTTTCCAAAATAATTCAATATTTTTTAATTAAACTAGATTTTCGCTCACAAAAATTTCCTCTCGTTAACCTATAAATTGACAGTAGTTAAAAAGACATAAATAAAAAAGTTATATGCATTTTTCTCTCGTTCACCCAACAATTCTCGCATCGTAAATACTTCAATGACAATTCATAAAAAAAATAAATAAAACTAAATCATTCAACGTAGGCCGGAATTGTCGTCAGCGTCGACAAGAGCTCATGCGCTGGAGGAACTTTACAACGCATGTCGTGCGACGGGGAACAAGAAGAAAAGGTGGGGGACTGCTAGCCAGCCAGCCGTGGGGTCACCAAATATAAATTATACCAAATGGAACCACAGTCTCGCGCTCTATAGTCGGCCTCTTCGTAACCCAAGTCAGACACAAGTGGCAGAAGTCCTCTGATAAACTACTCCCAAATCATTTCGAAATCAGCACTCCTAAAATAATAATAACAGTTGAGAGAGAGAGAGCGAGTACTGGGAATTGATTGAAGATTTTTCAATTGATTCATGACATTCGTTCGTGCACGACAACATTTTTCTGCACGAAAAATTTCCAACGTTTCTGGTAATGGAGATGTTGTGGTCCATGAAGAGGAGACAACGTCTGGATGACTTGTAATCATTGTCACCCCCCTGCTGTATTATATTTTCGTTTCTCTTCAACTGTGGAGCTGTTCAATAGTGAAATGTCGTAGAGCTTCGGCGAAATTATAAAGTGAAATAAAAACGATATGTCGCGTGAGTGTATACACCTGTGCACTTGTGCTGATCGAACAGTGTGAGTATATTTACCACTTCCATCCATTATTAAATCACTCGTACTGCGGCTATATATGTTGTCCTAAGATCATTGCAGTCTCACGAAGTAACTGACAATGTGCAATTACAATGATCGATCATTCCTCAAGTCTCATGTTGTTCTCTGCAGGTGACAAGTGAATTTTCGTCGAGGTAAATACTGTTACTTTTGGGAGAACGATAAGAACCACAAGTATGCAAAAAAGGGCAATTTACTGACAGTTTACAAACGTTCGTCCTGTCTTCTAGCCAGACCCTCATTACATTTTCTTCATTTTATCTGACGATCGTATCCAAGGACGTGATAATCTCCTTCATTTGCAATTAGAATAATCGATGGGGGGATACGCTTCAGTACTTTTAGCTTGGGCGTTTTTTTAATGGCGAATATTACTCGAGTTATTAAATCATTAAGTTTTGTATTTTTTTTGCTGTTCACCTCCTGAGAGGGCCAAAATAAATGGTACGAGGTCAGATCACTCGCCTAGGGGATCAATACAACTTGTATTATTTTTCTTTCATCCCCTCTTACGCATTACTTGGGGTAGGACTGCGTTAAGGATGTTCTACACATATTTCCGTACTTTATCTTCTTTTTTGAGGGGTGGGGAACACACTCTAATTAATTGTGTCGAATGAATTTTTATTTGTATTATTATGTACCCAATTATTTACGGACTCGCAGTGTCTCATTGCTATTAACGAAATTATTTGAATTATCAGCGAATATTGTAGAATCATTGAGGATTCATTGCTCAGCAATGAACTACCCAAGTTTTGTTCTGGCGTTCACACATTAATTCTCTGTATTTTAATTTCTCAAGTGGAATTCATCAGACGATTTTACCCACAACATTGGGCTCTAAAAGGCCATTAGAAACTACAATGACAATGTGAACATTTCCCATTTGAAGAATTACTCTGACTAATGGGATTTTAAATGGTAATTTAGATTTACTGGGAAATCCCTTATGAGTTCAACTTTCGCTGGGTCAATTTGTCAATTTGCTTGGGTCCGAAAAATCAATTTAGCCCGAACGAAAACGTTGTAAAGCAGTATTTGTTCAAAACGCTCTTTAGACTCCAGAGAGTAAGAGTGATTTCTCATTATAGGTATCATAAATTATCTAACATTTTAGAGGGATCTCATTAGAGCCTCATTCAAAAGCCATTATGACTGGTCAAGGAATTCAATGAATTTGAACTTAAGAGGTCAGGACATTCCGGAAACTGTGGCAGAAATTATTTTACGCCTGAATATTGAGGAAACTTGAAGCCTCCCTCCCCGCGATATATTGAAAATCCAGAAATATCCAAAGCATAGAGAATCACCCGTGCGTGCCTGAATTTTATGGTTGATGTACCACCGCTCAATACCCATGTCTAGAAATATCGTTGAGCACTAGTACTAGTCTCTCATCGACCGAAAATCAAATTTAAAAAAAATTATTTCACAAGCCTAGAAAGAGATAAATACATTTTTATAAAAAACAGATACTTAACTGAACAGTTTGTTTTACCATTTACCGGAAATTCCGTGGACTCTCCGTCACGCCAACTATTTAAAATAGGCACAATAGAATTTCCGTGTCACTTCGATAGATGTACTTTCAACGAGTCGTTAATATTGTGAGGGGAGATCTGCGGTACTTGCATATGCTTTCAGAATAATCACACTGGAAACGAGAGAGAGAGAATCAAATGAAACTTATTGTCATCAACGACAGATTAAAAACTCGCCAAATTTCTTAAAATAAAATAAATGCCTCGGCATAAAGATGGCAAAATCCTCTACCAAATGTGTATAACACACGATCATAAACAAGACAATAACAATAATTATCCATAATTACTCGGTCGCATCACAGCAGAATGCAATTAATTCAAATTGGACTTGTTTACTGTTACGAGCAGAAACACTAACCCAGGGTGAGAAGAAAGAAAAAAATAATAACATGAGGGCTATTATATATTTTGTATAGAGCACCTGTACTTGAGGCAGAGTTTTGTTTTCTCTCTAGTGCATATATTCGCTTCACTTCCCTTTATTACTTCTGAGTAGAAGTAATAAAGGGAAATGCATTGTAATCGGTCAAATTTAAGTCGTGAATTTTTTCGCAAATGTGGGCATTATTACGGCTTTCTCATCGCCATTAATTAAGAGACGTTTCATTCATTGGTATTGAGAAATTTTCGACACACTCGTGCCCACATAAACCATTCACTCCAGTAGCCCATTCTAAGATGAGAAAATCCCGTTTGAATTAAACATCCACATAAGGCAGTTCACCTGACGGCGTTAATGCATCGTCATACATGTACATGCTCCCTATGTTGAGCATCCCAGAAAGTTATGGTGAAAAATCCTTTTAATGTTTAAATGGTTTTTATTGCAGGCAGTAAACAATGAAGCGGAAATGGAAATTATCGCAGTGAAAGAAGAGATTTACCATGAGTTTGATGGGAATCAATTGGAGTTTGGGGTGGTGAAGCAGTTGCGATTTTATGATTTTTATTTGTCATAAAAGAGAAAAAATTCTGCGCAAAGTTGGGAGGAAGATGATGACTGCTATGGCGAGAATACCCTGCAAATCGTCGACTGTTCAGCAGCAGCAGCAACAGCAACAACAGCAGCAGCAAACATTTCGACAGAATAATAATAGTTACGGCAATGGGAATAGAAATTATTGGGATATGCAGAGGCAGACATCGGTACCATCGAGTTACACTAGGTCCCAGAATCGCCAGACAATTGATCACACTGGTAAGCGAAAGAGTGCAGTGGAATTGCTGCAAGAATCAAAAGCCTTCTACGTAAAGAGTGAAATAGTTCTGGACCGTAAACAGGAGTTGCGAAATAGCGGCCACCTCCAGGTAGCCCCCTCAAATGCCGGCGCCCCACCGCGACTACTTCGAAAGTGTACAAATTCCGTTGCATGTAGCGTTAATCTCCCTCAGCAGCAACAGCACTTGCCAATGACATCCGGTTCAGTTGGCTGCTGTCGTTCAAACCCACCGACCGACGGTATTCTGAGTCCTCAGCGAACACTGCCTCCCCCGGTATTACCCCCAAAGAGTCCCCGACTGATAGCTCCACAAAGACGGGCCATATCAGGCCCCCCGAGCGCTGCCGGTGGCTGCGATCAGCTCCAGGCAAAGCTACGAAAGCTCCTGAACACAGATAGCAAAGAGAACATTCACTTCATCGATTCCCCGGGCTCACACGCCAACTATCCCAGTCGAGGAGGTACCAGCGCCGTCACCTCACTGCCACCCAAATCCCCGTCTCCCACAGTATCCCCACCCGGTCAGCAATCCCCAGCGATCAATTGTCAATTATCTCCTCCCCCGGGGCAATCAAATCTGGAGGTCAGATACAAATTTGGCAGAAGTCACTCTCACTCGCACACATCAACGAAAACTCACAACAAGTCATCATCGAATAACGGCATAAGTTCTCCACCCACAATTTGCCAGACAACAATCTGTCACAAATCCTTACCCAATCTTCATACGAGCGCCCGTCGACGGGCGTCACTGTCGCCACGCGCCTCCACAAAGTCGTCGAGCAAGCCCATCGTTAATATCAATTGTCCAGATTGTGAAACGAGCTCGGACTACTCGGACCACAGCTTCAAGAGGGACTCGGTTTGTTATCGAAGCGCAAGGCACATGAGACGCTCTCTGGGATCGTCGGGAAACGATGCCAACAGTGTTTTATCATCGGGTGGACGCACCCAGAAGTCATCGGGCTCGAGCAAACTGAGTCACGGGGCCACAGCCCGAGATTCTGGAGGATCGTCTGGTCACTGCACCCATCGGAGCGAGCCTCCGCCTAGAGTGCAAGAGTTCTGGGGAGGAAGTGTTCATATAAGACGAGACAGTGGAGCCTCTACTCAACATTCGAATGATAAGGATCGATCTAGGAGAGGGAGTAGTCATGTCAGCGGTGGCACGCCACCCTCTATTCTGAGGAACCTGAGCACTGATGACTCGGAGAGTAGCTGCAGCCCAGGGGATTACAGTCCCACTTGCAACTCCAGGTTCTCGGATGGGTGGAAGGAGGGACGGGGTCGACCCATTCTACGATCTAAGTCAGATATTAGTGATCGCTATTGGCGACATGAGGGCAATGGCAAAAGTTACGAGAGGAAGAAGCAGCAGACACAGCAATCGCTGCCAGCAGCGCCAGTAGCTCCACCAAGACCACCCAGATCCATTACAGAATTGGAGAATTTCTTTGATCGTCTTGGACTTGACTCGGATAATTACGAGAGGATAACGATACCCATGTCCAATTCGTCGTCACCTGTGTTCTTTGATAGTGTGAGCTCGGTTGACTCGGCCCTCGGGCTGTATCCGTGGTCTGGGCATAATCAGTCGAGTTGCAATGATGGCCAGTGGCAGGGAAACAATTGCAGCGCGACGAATGAGGAAACTAGTCAGAGAGTCAGCGATCCACCGAGCATTGTCGAGAGAAATGCGAGGATCATCAAGTGGTTGTGTCAATGCCGAAAGACGCAGTTTGGATACAGTTAGGGGGAAAGATAATGAGGAGACGCGGCTGAAAAATCGAAGCCCAGGTTGGTCGAACTGTTTAGTTGGGGCCGACCAATTTGGGGCTCACAGGAAATCCTAGTGAATTTGGGAGATGTTTCTATTGGATTTCTAGAGCACTTTCTATTAGTTCGACAGAAAATATTGGAAAATTGTCGAGCGAATTGATTAGGATTTTCCAGTTTGATTTTTTTTCAGACGTGGAACGGAAATGGTGCTCATATATCATTTGAGCGATTCCAATAAAGCTGGGTATGAAATATTTTTGACGTCTGCTTTGTTTTCTCCAGGAAAACGTTTTGGGGCAATATTTCATATGCAGAGCTAGTGGAATCGCCCATTTACATTTTTCTTCTATTTCATGCACGTGCCATCACAGCTTGCGATTATCAGTCATCAGTGCTTTTTTTCTCATATGTTATTGAATTGTAAGTAGATAAAATTTTAAAATTTTTCCAAACCCAGGCAATTTGAATTTTCAATAATTGTAGTAAGCAAAAATTATTTATTGTTCGTTTTATCCACTTCTTTTTCTCTATTGAAAGATATATAGTTATTGTTTTGCCAATTTTCATGTTAAAAAAATCGCTATCATATTCGCTAATTGATAGATAAATGAGAACAGAGAATTAATTTTATAACGCAAAGAAATTTATCGAGTGTCAAACTTGAGTGATAGTAAGAAATTTTTGAAATTTTATGGGTATCGGAGAGAAAATCATTCTCAGTTGATGATTAATTTTATTCTCAAATATATTCTATTATTATCTATTTGATCGTTGGAAAAAAAATGAGAGCGGAAATTCGTCGTTGCTTGCAATTGAGATATGTTGTATGTTGTTTATTTTTATTATTTCAAAGTGAGAGCTTTTCGGAAATAATCGAATAAAAGAAAAAGGATGCCTTGAAAAACAATGTGAAATTAAATCTCAATTTATTATAGATTGTCGGCAGTTTTAATTGTAAGAAAAATAATAATTTCACGTAGCCTTGAGAATTATTAAGATCAAAAACAGCGCGATGACATTCCGAGATGAAATGAATTGAAAAAAAAAAAGATTGTTTGAAGAGATATATATAACGATGATATACATATATATTTTTTAATTTTTGTTGGGCAAATTAGTTGCCACAAGTGAGCAGAAAACTAGTAAAAAATGGGATTTACGTGATTGTGGAAATGGTGACTGACGAATGAAATGAAAAATCAATGAACGAATTTATTTAGAATTGTCTTGAAAAAACTAATCAAATAAATTTTATCAAATCGCTCACCAGTCGGGTGGTCTAGTCGGTAACGTGCCAGACTTCGAATCCAACGGCATGGGTTCGAGCCCCCGACGCGGCAGGTCATATGATTATTTGTCAAAGGTCGACAAATAAATCGGCAAAATAAAAAAATGGCAAAAATCGGCATTAATTACAAATGTGAAAAGCCTCAGGCTACACATGGCAAAAGCCAATTATTTATCAAATCGCCTGACTTATTGCACGTTGCATTCAATTTGCACACTCAACAGACTGACTCACTATATTTTCTGCGATTTAATATAATCAGCGGTTTTTTTTTTCCCCGAATGTCAAATTCACGCATCAGCACTAACCAAATTTTACCTGATAAACAAAAAACACAACCAACTCTAGTGCAATGTGCAACATTGTCGTGTGGGCATGAGAAAATAAATTCAATAATTTCATTCGCTGATCGAATGGAATTTTAATCGCCCCTTCACACGAGAAAACGGAACATTCTTCAGTATACAATAAAGGTGGACGAGAAATGGAATGAGCCTGTAGAGGAAGGGAATTAAATTAAGAGAAAGAAGCAACGAATGATGATTTCAGGAATAATTAGCGGAGAAGAGAGAACTCGCATGAGTGAATAATTTCGAGAGAAGCCGTTTTAAATAGTATTTCCTTCGCATAATTTTAGCCTATCAATAGTTGTTATTCAAGCCTATTTGAAAATATGGCAATGCAATTAATCGATTGTCGAATCTACTCCAATACTCTACGATACTGTATTGATTAATTGCTTGCAATAAATCAATACTAAATATGAACGATTTTTCGTTAAGAGGGCGAAGATTTTTTTCATAAATACATAATTTCCATTAAATCAAAAATCTATGAATTACGAATGAAGCAATAATACCGCGAAGGGCATGTCACTTTGTATCTACCAAATGAACTATTTTGATTAAAAAAATTAAAAAAATACAATAAAAAAATACAAAGGACCGCAATTTAGAAACAACGAAATTACTTAAAGAAGTCGGAAATAGTCGAGCAAGTATCATAGACTGCAATACTCGAATGTACGGATAACTCAATTGGATCCTGTCGATAAATTTTGTACTTTGTGATGATCTACAGAATAGCGAAGGAATAATGCAAAGATCGTTATACATACGCACTGGAAATAATAATCATTTTGCTATATTCCTGTGAGAGGAGAGAAGGGTCAAATATCCCTCTCAATTGACACTTCCACAGTTGAAATCTTATGTACGTCATTTGTCTTTTTTATAAATACCGATCTAGTCACGTGGTTAAAATAAAATAATCTCTAGAATTATTTGCAAATAGAAAGAAAAAAAAACTGTCTCAGTTAATCCTGAAAAATTAGGGAAATTACCGTGAATTTAACGTAGATTAAATTTTTTTGGAAAATCACACACGTTTGAAAAGAAAAATGAAGAATTTCAATGTTATTAGTAGCCGTACCTCTGTATTTCGATTTATCTAGAATATATAAATAATTCGAAATTAAACCTACTGGTTTTATTATTGATAAAACAATACAGTTGAAGTATTTGAACATTTTCAGTTGTTCAACTGTCAACGGCAGCTGGAGTGCATTTTTTTAAAAGTAAGTAAATTCATTGATTAATTTAATTACTCAACCGTAATTATCTATTCATTATTATCATTAGAAAAATTTAATTCAAGCCTCACAAATAGATGGGAATAGTTTATTTACAAGAATGACACTGTCATCACCTCATTATTGAATTGCACGGTATTTAAATATAAAATAACATTCACAGTCGAAGGAGTCACTTGACTCATTCAATTTTCATTATACAAACGAAAGGTTCTTCACGCAAACTGCCACCCACATTCACTCAGGAAAAGTATTAAGTATTTCTTCTTCGTCTCGTTATTCGATTTTTTCTTCTCGTGCTTGTGAATTCGTAATTGGCACATCAGTTCACATCCTTATTGTTTCATTTTGTGTTACAACAATTGCTCGGCTAATAGTATTTATTATAACTAGTTCGGTGCTGTTAGCGTTTTGGTGGCAGCATTTTCGTCATCAGTCATTCATCATTCTTTTAAGCTGCTTTTATGAAGGAATAGGGAACTCGCATTGAATTTATCCTACTTTAAATTCTGAAGTTTCGAATCTCAGGGAATGCTGAATACTTTATTCAACAATTTCCCATTTTTCAACGATACTCAAATAGTCGGCCGATAATCTTCTGTAATTTTGGTTAATGAGAGGTTCTGAAAAATATCCGCGTATGCAAATTCGAAGAAACCGAACTGAAGTTCCCTATTCCAATTCGTGGTCGAGTGGAATAAAAATCAGAAGAAAGGATAGTGTGAATAATTTCCGGAAGACATTTTTGTAATGAATTTTGCCAGGATGGGCCCTTGAAATCAGTTATTGCATAATGAAACTTGGCGAGCAATTTTTTAATTTCTCATCAACTGTGTAGTTATTTTGAAAGCAAGTCATTCAAGAAAAAAATTATCGAGCCATCTAAAACAACTAGAACGATAAATATCGTAATGAAATAATGAAAAAATCACTGATTCCCTCCATATCTCTGAACTAATGATTACGAGATCGACAAGTTTGAAATAAATTTACTTATTTTTCGTCATTAATGTAACTGTAATTAATCTATTCTCACATCCTCCAATTTTGATTAGGTGCGATGGCCAAGGGAAAGGTACAAAATTTTCAAATAAATCTGAAATTTTTTGTAGATTATATAGGCCTTTGAGATATTTGTGGCGTGATGAGATGAGGGATTTAGAGTAATTTAATACGGTAAGAATTTTTTAAAATAATCGTTTCACCCCAATTTATTCCACTCAACTCTAGCCACTCCTTACGATTAATACGCTTACTCATAAAAATGACGATATTATCCCTTAAAAATAACAATGTAATATCAATAAATACGAAAGCCATTCGAGCAATTCATGATTACATTTCAATGTAACTTTTTTACCTAATAATTACTGATAAGGACTAATGAATATGTGAACCTTAAGCCTACATTTAGGTCGAGCTAGTAACTCAATTGAATCACTCAACCCATTACTTCGCTTGGAATTTTAAAAAATCGTTATTCCTCCCCGTAGTTTCCAACGAAAATTATCGAGTGTAAACTTTGTTGCTATAATTGGATAATTGAACTACAATTGAATTATCTAAGCTAATGAATCCCCCAACTGGAGACCAACTGATACTTGGACATGTCGTCCTCGACTTTAACTTTTATCTTTACTTTTATCACCAAAATTGTTTTTTTTTCCAATAAAAAAAATCGATTTTGAAAATAAGTCTTGTTTTCTTAAATCAATTATCACTTTAATTTGATGATATTTATCATCGTCCATGATTTCATGCATGTAAAAATTAACAGAAAATTAGCTTCGAATTTATGTTAATTTCCAATTATTCACCAATTAACAAAAATTGTTTCAAAATTATTCCGATATTCTCTGATACGACAAAACATGATTTTTGTTCTTAATGTGTGAAGAGATCTCTATGCATGGAAAATCCGTAAGGGTTTTTTCGAACGGTATCACCACTTTTTTTAAGTACCCGATATTTTTTAAAATCATGAAGGTCTCATGTTTAATAAGATTTATTAATTAAAGAATAGAATAATTAATTAACGGGAAATTTCACTGATTAATTAATTAATAAATCCAATTGAACAACACAACAAAAAATTGAAAAAAAAAACTCACCAGAATTTTCCATCAAATACTTATCTTAAAAAAGTGGCGAGACCACCCTCAATTCTCCTTTGGAATGACCCGAGGAATTTTGAGTTGAGGGTGATTCCTTTGTGATGCTGTTCCTATCGGTTTCATACCTCAGTGATAAGTCGAGTCCGATGTGGCTGTGATCCAACAGGTAATCGAAAGTGCCTGCCACAAAGTTACTGCCACAGGCCAGCGTAATTTCCATACAAATTGGCTGGCAGGGGACCTCCAGCTGTGAAGAGTCGTGTCCCGGATTGATCGTAACAGTGAGTGTAGATTGCTGGGGTATACTTGACATTCTGGAAGCCATCGATGTACTCCTCGTCGGGAAACTGTTGATTCCAAGAAAATGCAGTTTTAAATACTTTTCAATGAACTAAGAATTAGTGATAAATTATAAATATCATAAGGATTAAGCTGAATACGCACCACGTATCCCTTCGAGGCCTTGAGGACGACCGTACGATTGGAATTTATTGACGACTCCAGATACTTCTGTGCTCTTATGTCGTAGAACATTAGCATACCTAAACCCGTGCCTATTGTCAATACTGAGCCTTGAAAACTTGCTGATCTTATTCCACAACCACTGTACCTGTTTTTAGAACAACAAATGGTCGATTAATTGACTCCACAACTTCTGCATTGGCATTTAAACCTTGACCAAGCTGGGATTGAATATTTACGAACCTAGAAGGAATTTTTTTAATAGGCTGGAGTGTCCTGGCGTCCAGGAGTAGCGTATACGAACGACAGCCAACAGCGTAAACCCCGTCGTCTTGAACAGCAAGGCAGACGTTCTCCTGGCAAGCCGGCAGTTTCCTCGATATCTTCTGTTTGAACGTCTCCGCAGACCAAATGTGAATGAAACTGTTCAAGGACAGGGCTGCTATCTCGTTGTAAGCTTTGTTGAACGCCAGGGCTCGAACTTTCTGAGCTGATTTACATTCTTTCACGCTCACTGGAGCGATCAATCTGCGAAGAAAAAATTATTCTCATTTGATAAAATCAAAATTGACCAAAAATTGAATATTGATAAAAATGAACGATAATTATTTCATATTATTCTTCATGGCGGAGTGCAGAGTAAATTTACCTGTGTGTTGGTACATCCGCCTTATCAGGCGCCTCGGCGAGATTACTATTGATGTGCCAGAGTGCCATTTTCGTATCCCTCGAGCCAGAGACAAGAAATTCATCGTCCAACCAACACATATCGAATACCCAGTCCCTGTGGCCTGTCTCTCCGACACACACTGGATCCAACGTTGGTAATCGATAAATCGCTATTTCATTGCTGTGACGTGCACCAGTGCTCAGTAATGTTCTATTGAGAGATAATTTTTTCTTATCACTATACGGATTTCTTTTATTTGACTGTTTCACTGTTTTAATGATTATTTTTCGAGCTCTTTGATTCGTAAATTTAAGCGAATGCTTTCGGCACAAAATTCAATACAGATTAATAGCTAAACATACCTAGAGGGATTGATTTGAACTGAATGAATGCCAGCCTGGGCCTCAGCGACTGGCCCCCCATTGGAGTTGCCCTGTCGTCCATGCAACGAGGGAATCTGATCCAGTTTCTGGGTGGCCACGTCGTAAACCATCAGTTTATTACACTTGGTCCCGAACACCACCTGACGATCGCTCAGCCATTGCGAGCAAAACACCTTGTTCATGTTGTTCAGACTGACTGAGTACTCCTTGAACAGGTCGTGAGTGAGAATGTGCCTGGACCCATACTCTTGATTTATTTTTCTAACTTCTCGTGTGTTTGTTTCCCTCGCTCGTACGTAATCCACGAAATTGAAGGAAGTTCTGAGGTATTGTTTTCCCTCAATGACAGTCTCTTCCTCATCGTCACTTGACTCGTAGCAGACAAAGTCCTCGGGCTTGTCTGGCTTTCTGTTTCTCTCCAGACGAAGTGCCAACCTGGGGAGTTGAGGGCAAAATAAAATGGAGGATTGTTTTTTGGGTAAAATTCAAGCCAAAATTTCATACACCGGAATACAAAATTAAACATAATAAACAAATATTGTACGTCAATTGTCCTGTTATTCGCCAAAGCACTTGAAAAAAATAACCTCTCCATTTTTAACAGAGAAAAAAAAATTTTTTAGCATTTCCATTTGTGGTTAAACCCATTCCATTTAACATTTAATTATCTTTTTCAGTGATTGGGAAATTATTGCCTGTAATGGAAAAAATTCCCTACAAAAAATATTTGAAAAATCCGACCTCGAAAATCCATTTAAAGATTGACAAATCCCTCCCAGAAAATAAACAAATATTCAGTAATCACGTAATAATCATGTAATACCTTCTAGCTCTCCTCTCCTCGAGTCTGCTGAGGCTGGCACAGGGAGGATGTTTCCCATAAATCCTCATCTTCTGTGTCTCAGCCATCGTTCCTCTTTCCCGAATTCCCAGGGGCTTCTGAATCCGTCGAAACCTCCTTGAAAGCCCCGAAAAGCCTAAAAAAACTCCAATCGAATAAAAAAACCGATACTCCCACTAACGAAAATATTCCTCAATAATTGACAGGTAATCAAGCATCCGGTGATGCCTCCAAAGCATCGAAAGAGGCCTATCAATTATTCTGAACCTCCAATTCACCTCGGCCCGTAGAAAAAGTCCCCGTGAAATGTCGTCCCCAAGCGTAATTGTCTCGTCCTCACTCCCATCAAGCCCCTTGGGCTGAAATTCCTCACACTTGTCACTTCGAGAGACACTGATCTTGAAGAAAAAAAAGCCACTCGATGTGACTTCCTTCACGAAAATGTCTCAGATCTACTCTCGATTAACACAATTATCATCTCAAGAGTCCGGTCCGCACGAAATTGGAAGGCAAAGTGTGGAGACGAAATCAACTAACAGCAGTCGACAGTCACAAACGCCATGTTGAAAGGCAGCCACAGTGAACTGAACACACTTGCTCGTCCCAGGCGCACTGGGGGCCATTTACAGGCATTTAAACATCCATGCTTCCAGGTATGGGTGTGTACAGTTTGTGCCAGTCACACTGGGTCGGGTTATATCAGGAAAGGGACTGAATGGGACGAATTGGGGAGGCCCATACCCCAAAAGGAACTCAACGCAGATAAGCAGGTAACGCAGAACAATATAGCATGCAATCAGCTGCAAATGGGCAGTATACCACGCCTCAGACGATGCAATCACAACTCTGGTATTGTCAAGACATCAGTCGTCTCCTGCTGGTTTAGAGTGCCTAGCAGAATGAAAATTCCCTGAAGAATGGAAGGCAATTACATTCAGAGGGCTCACTCGCACAGTTTCGAGGAATAATAAAAATTGATGGCTTCGGAGGCAAAAGGTCGAGAAATATTTTCTCCAGAGCAAATAATTCTCTACGAAAACGTTGCTTCACATTTCTTTGGGTAATCCATTCCTGTCAGACGCTGGCACCTTTTTTATTACAGCTGATGTTGGCATCCAAACTATACACAAACCATACGTATACTGTGTATATTTAGCATTGCATGCGGGTGTAGTAAAGTAGTAGTGAGTATCGACATGGCGGCGGGATTTAAGAAGACGAATCCCAAAGTTTTTGCGAAAGTTGGGCCGGAATTAACGCCGGACAATATCTATTGGAAGAAATTAACGGTGAGTAAGACATATTTGAGGTTCTTAAGGGAATAATTAGGAGTGGGGAATGTTATTTGAGGGTAGAAGAGGTGGTGTTACCACGTGTGGCGATTCTAACCTCTAAATGTTCAAAAATTAAACATTCTGGATTTACATCTGCGTTTTATATTGACTCCAGGCTCCAGTTCTGGTCAAGGAATTTGGCCCCATCGACTACATAGACTTCTCCCCCATCGAACCCCATTATTTCGCCGTAACTTGCTCCGTGAGGGTCCAAGTGTACAATCCTATAACAAAATTAGTAACTAAAAATCTCAGTAAATTCAAAGAAGCCGCCTATGGAGGCTCCTTCAGGGCAGATGGAAAATTGCTCTGCGCAGGGGGTGAAGAGGCGGTTGTCAAGCTCTTCGACGTCTCCACGAAGAGTCTTCTTCGAGTTTTCACTGGGCACAAATCCGCAGTCCACAGAACATTTTTCACAGCTGATGGGCATCATATCGCCTCTTTCTCGGACGATAAAACCGTGGCCCTCTGGGACATTCCCAGTGAGCAGCAGATCGTCACGTTCAATGAGCACGAGGACTACATCAGAGCCGGAGCTGTCAGTCCAGTCTCGCCGGATATTTTGATATCTGGAGGCTATGATAAAATTGTGCAGATGTACGACGCTAGAACAAGCAAGAGTGTGTTCAGTGTTAACCATGAGGCGCCTGTGGAGAGTCTCGTGTTCCTACCCTCTGGAGGGATTTTTATATCCGCTGGAGGCACAGAAATGAGAGTCTGGGACGCTCTGGCCGGGGGCAGACTTCTGGCGAAGATCTCTCATCACCACAAAACCATAACTTGCCTGAAGATTGCGTCCAACGGCCACAGGATAGTGTCAGGATCACTGGATAGACACGTTAAAATTTACGACGCTGGAAATTACAGAGCTGTTCACACTCTTGATTACCCAAATGCCGTTCTCAGTGTTGGAATCAGCGCTGATGATGAGACAATTGTTGCTGGAATGGTGGACGGTCTGATCTCGGTGCGAAGGCGAGAAGACGATGTGAAGAACGCCGTAAAGGACAAGAGGAAGAAGATGTCCTTCAGGCGAGTTGGACAGAATCTTCACTCCTCAACAGTCGACGTCGTCGTTTCCGATGAACGCAAGGACGTCATGAGCAAGCACGACGTGTGTCTCAGGAAGTTCCAGTACTCGAAGGCCCTGGATTCTGTCATGCTTAATTATATCGTCAATAAAACTCCACACGTTACAGTGGCAGTTCTCCAGGAGCTCATCAGACGTCAGGGACTGAGGCAGGCACTGGCCGGAAGGGAGGGCAAGTCGCTCAGCAATTTTCTGAAGTTCTTGATACGACACGTGGGCAATCCCAGGTTTGGCAGGGTCATGCTGCATGTGGGAAATGTTTTAATGGGTGAGTTTTGACGTGTATAGTTTTTTTAATGAGAGATTTTTTTTGTGGTGAAAGTAGTGGGAGAAGAAGAATGATTTTTTTTATTTCCTGTGGTGCCCTGTTTTGATGTGAATACTTTCCAGACGTTTACGAAGAAATCTTGGACGAATTGGGACCGGAGCCACGACTGATGTTCACCCAGCTCGAGAAAAAACTGAAAGAAGAGGAGGAATTAATCACAAGTCTTGCAGAATTGCAAGGAACTCTTCACATGATCCTCTCAGGAGCCGAATCCTCCCAGCCAGTCACAATCAAAGAGCCCCAGGGCTTGATGGCCTCCACCGCAGCACAGAAAAATCTAGTACTCAGTATATCATGATAACGACTTCCCTAATCATTGTACATAAATTATAAATAGACTCGTTTTGTAAAAGAACACAAAATCGATTTAATTGCTTTTGGTATATTTTTTATTGAAACATTAAATTTATTACAAAAGCTTATTACAAAATAAGTGGAGTAATTGATTAATTTCAAGGCAATAATGGAGTGAAAATGCAGTGAAGTGCTTGGAGAATTTCAATCTCCTACTTCGTTTCAAAATTTGATGATAATAGCAAACAAATATTCTTAGTTTGATTTTTTTTCATACTTCAAGTTAGTTTCTCATTCACCTAATATCTGAGAGATACAAAATTGAGAAGAAAATAAAATGAATGTGTCTCACGGCGATTAATTGCAGACAATTAGAACTCACTCTCTTTCCCTTACCTCTTGAGACATTTCTGCCAAGCCCCAGAGCTCGGAGGCTCCGGCATGACCCAGCCCATTGGTATCCTCTTGCCTCCACCATCAATAAATCTATCCCAAGCGAACCTCGTCATCACCAGCTGCTCCAGATCTTTCCCACCTCTCGAGTTGCCAAGTTTTTTCCCGAAAATGGCCACCTCCCACTCGTCAAACCCACTCCGTTTTCTCCTATCAATCACCCTCTCACTATCACTCTTCAGCATCAGCTTCAGCCCCTGCTCCTCAATAGAGTACTCTCGATCCAACTGGGACCAGTGCTCGATCAGTCCCGAAATGATCCTCTCGAAGGACTCATCAGCTGCACTCGACAGATGCTCACCCCTGGCCCTAGCATTGGCAACCTTCACTCTCCTCAGGTTTCCCAGCTCCTTCAGGACATTCAGATACCTCCTGGCGTCGCTCCTCTTCCCGCGAACGTCAGACAGAACGAGGTCAGCATCTCTCTTCAGGTTCTCCTCCTGCTTCTCTCTCTCAATGACCTCCCGCTTACTCCTGATCCAATTATCAATTTCTCTGTGAAGATTGCTTCTCCTCTCGCTCCTCAAGGTCTTCTGGGATATCCAGGCCTCCTTCCTCCTCTTGATTCTCAGTCGCTTCTTCCTCCTCTGGTCAATCATTCTCTTTAAGCCACAGATGTCACTCTCCCCCAACTGTCTCATCAAGCCCTCGATCTGGAACTTCAAGTCTTGACATTTTTTAAGTTCTAGGCTCCAGTCGAAATCTGATGAGTTCTTGTTGATCTGCAGACGATTTGTGGAACTCTCGAGGGAAGTTGTTAAGGATTTTATCGTCAAAATGAGCTGACGAGCTTCTGAGATGCCGAGACATTTATTCTGGGGTTTCTTGGGGTAATTGGGAGGAGCGCAGGAGTTGATGAAGTTCTCGAAGAACTCTGCATCGATTTTTCGTTGGTTCAAGGATGAGATCAGGAGGAAGGGATGGGAGGGTGGTGGAGGGAATGGTGGACAGGGCAGAGGGAAGGGAGATGGGGGCTGTACAAACGGACTAGGATACATGAGAACTGAGGGTTTTGTATTTTACAGTTGGAAATTCAGTCGGCGAGTAATTTTTTGCGGGCGATGGGAGAGACTGGTGGGAGTATTAGGAGACCGAGAGCACCTCGGAGTCCTTTGGCAGCTGTTTCTCGGCCTCCTCGAGGACTTTTTCGGCGTCGAGATAGGGCTCGGACTCTTTGAGGTCCTGCTCGGACTCTAGGATCTTCTTTAGGTCTTCGTAGGCTTTGACCAGGCGACGCTGACAGTCCGGGATCATCATCAGGGATTCCTGGAGGACTTCTTCTTGCTTTCTAATGTCATGACCGTCCTTACCTGGGGGAACGAGGCCTGTGGTTATTTTTGGGCGAATGTTTCTTCAGTGAGAGCGTGAAGCAACCCAACAGCTTTATGAAATCTTTTTCAGAAGATTTTTTACTCAAGACCTCAAGTGGGGGATAAATTAGGGTGGAGTTATTACCTTGATCCTTGTACTTTTGTATCCTCTCCTTCTGCTGGACGGCTTCCTTCTCGTACGTAACCTTTTCCTTCGCCAAACGTTTAACAACACCGGTTTTAATCTTCAAAGTTCGCAGACGAGGATCCGACATCTTCCAAACCCCCCCAAAAAATTATATCTTCGTTTTTATTGAGTCACTGGACACTCCCAACGGCGACGATGAATTAGCTATCGAGATAATACCGTATATGGATCAAAGTGAGTAGTCAAAGTTGAAGGAAAGCCCACGATTTTGGAGCGAAATTGTGAGGTTAGGAATTGTTACTCGTTTCAGAGCGGCTTGGCCTTGAAAATCTAGTGACACACTCGAAACTATTACAATTCCAATTTAATTTATTTAAAGTAGTGACAATTGTTGCTTATGAACTACCAGGAAATTAATAAATTAATCCCAAAATTTCGGGGACACCCTCAGAAGATAAAAATCAAGAGAAATTAAAAGACAATTTGTCTTAGTTTTTGGTTGTCTTTAAATTCATCGAATTTGAAGAATTAAAAAATATATATAAATATATGAACAATTTATGAGTAATTGGAATTAATTAATTAGTTTATATTAATTAGTTATTAGTTTATATTAATTGGAATTAATTAATGTCAGAACGTTCCAACTCCGCGCGGAAAATTTAATTGTAATATTTTCAAAAATGTAACGACTTGGCGCCAAATAAACATGGCTGCAATTCTGCGGATAAATTCAAGATGATCGTGAAGTTGCCGTGGCTGCATATCCCCTGCATTCTGCGGTGCAATGTGAGTGAGATAGAAGCTGCAGAGGACGAGGATAAGACGATAGGAAATAGAACGACACAAACAAAAGGTGAAATTCGCAATAAATCGCCCTTAAAGCCCTCAGAACCTCATGTGACTTGACATGTGCAAGTGATAAACCCAATCAACAATTAAAAATGCAAGAGGACGTGTTCCCAGCGGCGGAAAAAATCCTCTCGGACATTGAGAATGTGCTCCGAAAGGATGTGAATCTGTGAGTATTGTTATTTTTATTATAAACAAAAAAAAACATTAGTTGATTCACGAGATTAAGGGCGGGGTTATTTGAAAGTGTGGGAGACTATTTTAAAGCCCTCTCGCAATGTTCTCGGGCCCAATTCGAGACAATTTTCATTGAATTCAGACAATGTATTCGCGAATTAATTCCGGGGATTGGGGTTTCCTTTGGGAGTGATTCATGAACAGTTGCGGAGGGGGTAACGTCCACTGGGGCTCATCCCTGTTCCGTTACCGGTGATTTTGTAATTATGAACACGTTAGAACACTCACAGAACAAGTATCCAGTGGTGGCTTATTTAAATAAAATTCAACGTTGAGACCCTCCTATAATGTAGTTCTCTTCCCTCTCTGAATTTGCAGCCAAAGTTTCGAGATAATTCCGTCCCCCGACTCCGAGAATCGTTCTCCAGTGTACCACGACGAGAACTCCCTGGGTCTGGCCTCCTGGTGCATCCAGCCCCTCTACACCTATGCTTACACCCGCCTAATGGACCTTCGCCCCAACAAGCTCCGCCGTGAGGACCCCTCGTCGGTCTCACGCTGGCTGATGGGTGCCCTCTTGCTGAACCCGGACGTCTCCACCTTCTGGAACATGCGCCGAGAGCTGGTGAAGAGTGGTCGCCTGGATCCCCTGGAGGAGCTTCGCTTCACCAGAGTTGTCCTCTACCACAAGGCCAAGTGCTTCGAGGCGTTCTCCTATCGCCGTTGGCTGGTGCAGTTCACCCTCGTCGAGCAGCAAAACCCCAACGTCGACGTTGAGTCCCTCCTGAGGACCGAGATGACAGTCTCAGGAACGTCAGCCGATCGTTACGCCAACAATTATCACGCCTGGAGCCACCGAGAGCAAATTATATCGACATATGAGGCCCTCTGCCCCTCCAGTTTAGGTTCTCTTCTTGTTTCCGAGTGGGAGGCATCGGGAAAGTGGTGCAGCTGTCACGTCTCCGATCATTCTGGCCTGTCCTACCGTCAGTTCCTGCTGAAGCGGCTGCTCCTCCTGGAGAGGCAGTCCGCAGAGGCTAGACTTGCAGTTGTTCCTGAGGAGTTAACGAGGCGTCGAAATATTATCCTGGACTTTGTCAAGGGAGCCAGGGGCTCGGAGGAGGTCTTCTTGATGTACGATAGAGGGTCAGCGGAGGTCCTGGAGGCCCTCCATGGCTGCTCGAGGGGAACTAGGAGTGGGATCGACTACAACCGGGTCTTAATGGCGTTATCCTACTGGGTGGAGGACTGCAAGCTCAATGAGGAGTTGATTGAAGCGTTTCCTGGGCATGAGGCGCTCTGGTATCATCGGAGGTTCCTCGCCTTCGCCTTGAGGGGGATAAGCCTGGGATACTGCAGGGACTCGTGTTACGGTGTGGACTGCTTTGAGCCCAGGGACTCCGTCAGGCTGGAGGTCGACGGGGCCGACGGGAGGAAGTGTCTTCTGGAGGTGGCATTCGAGGGGAGGAACGAGGAGATTGTCGAGCGGGCGGGGAAGCAGTGCCAGGGGGACGTTGCCGAGAAGTTTGTCAAGTTCCTGGCGGCTACTGGACTCAGGCTGGAACCTTGAGGGGGGAGAGAGAGTTTCGGGAAAATGTATTTTTAAATAAACCTTCTTAGAAAATATGAAGTTGGATTTATTGGGGGGACTTTATCCTATTTGTTTTTAATTGATTAATTCTCTCTGGTCCAGTTGATAAAACAGATTGATTTCCCCCGCTGTAACTAATGACATTTCTTCATTCTTGACTGCTATTTTTTCGAGCCAAATCGATTCGTTGACATCGCGCAAACATACTTACCTATTTTTAGACAGCTAATAAAAAAATAAAAAAGGCGGATTCTGACATGAGGGCCAGTTCTTGTAGTCATTCTTACGATGAAGCCACGCGTGGGCTAATCCTCGTCAGTTCCGAGTTATGTATGCAGTTCTGACACTTTGCGACGAGGGGAACAGTTAGTGTCGTGTGTTCATGTGATCGTTAGGCCTTGGTAGAGCCGATTCGAGTGAGCCACTGGGGCCTGGCTATTAATCAATCGTTCGATTATCGGAAATTTGTCACAGCTAGTCATGATATTCGCTTAAGTCACTGCGGATAAGAAACGGAACTGCACTTGTGGACAAACTGAAGTAAAACCTGAGTGGGATCTCTGGCGATTCAACGGATAGCTCAGGTAAATTTATGTGCAATTTATTTAATGAGAGAGTAATGGATTTTATGGGACCAGAATAAAGTTACCAATGAATAATTGGTTCAGCGAATAATCGATTGTATTTTCTCGTCAGTTTTATCGGAAAATTGTTGAGTTTTATCGAGCAATAGATTGCTTGGAGAAGATAAAACCTGAGTCTATTGTTAAGAAAACAAAATTAACACTAAATGAATTATTTTTCACCTTTCAGATATTTGATTAATCACCGAAGAATTGACTCCCATAAATCAAGACGTGATGACACAAAGGAAAAATCGCAAATGCCTCTTCAATACAAAGTTGAGGCAGAAGCTAGCGTCCGAGGCCGCGTTATGAAACCCAACGGTTATACTGGACTCGCAGTGATAAATGCTGACACGCGGAAATTGTTGGCGTCAACAAAGGCAAAAAGCACGTGAAGTGCCTTGAATTGAATTTACTCGATTGAGGATTAGTTGTGTTGCAGATGGGCACTGCTGATGCACGTACGAAACAATGGCCGAGGGATCGAGGATATCGGTAGGACTGAGGAAACTGGAGAAACGAGAGTTGAGTGACTCTACCCCAAATCTCGATAGCCGAGGGCCCGGAGGAATGTCAATTGCAGATGAAATTGGGAATGGAAGTGAGGGACTGAGGAGGGGACACAGTTTGAGGCTGACCGCAGCTGATACCAATGGTGAGTGTCTATTTTTATTTTCGCTCTTTGGATGGAAAATTTCTCCCGGTGACTCTGAAAAATTGTCAAGTATTTTGAGACTTGAGTTACGACATCAATCGCAATATTTTCCCTCACGTCTATCAGAACAATTGTTACAGTTTTTGCCACAATTTTCTGGGTCACCGAGACAAGTTTATTAGACTTCATTCCTACCTGCTCTTTGCTTTGGTACATTGCCAGTGCTGCAGTGCGGAAACTGTATAACTGTAGCCACAGAAAAAGGGAGGGCAGACATTCGGGTAGGAAAAATGCTAGAGAATTGCCCGAGGATTCATTCGGGAATAAATCCTCTGAATTATTCATGAATGTAGCGAATTATTTTATTGCCTTTGTCCGCGCCTTTTTATGGTCTCGAGAAAATGCAGGGGTTCTTAGAGTTGATGTACGTGAGAACACGCTTCCCAGAGTATCTCATCTCTTCTATCTCTTGAACTTGAGGAAAGCAGGTGAGCAATGACCGAGAGGATTTTTTTGTGAAAGAACATTAATTTTAGCGATGATTTGTCATGCCTGGAAGTCCTAAAAAACTGAAAATGAGTTGATAGTTCCCAGCGGTTCCTCGTCTTATTTTTGGGCTCGCGTTATCGGTTCGAACGATCCGTTATTTGTGCCAAAAGAAATTATTGAGACGTCGAACGTTAATAGCGAGCACGTGGCACGTCTCGCCGTTGTATGTGGCCAAAACTATTGAGACTTTTTCTGAATTAAATCTGAAAGAATTCCTTGTCGCGGGACTAGATTAATGAGAAAAAAAGGTATATTCTTATTTTTTAAAGGGGCATTGGACAAAAAAATACTGAGAGTGCGTGACCCGTTGCCAAAACGCCTGAAATTAAAGCCCATGAGTCTCTCCCCACGGTCAGTGACTAGACAGACGTGATTTCGTGCTGATTAGCCCTATTTTCAACAATTTTGGGATAGATCTGTACCAGCACAACTAGTGCATACGATTTCAGAGTTACTGGACTGTTCTCAATTTTTGCATTCGACATACCCGTCTGACTCACTGAAACCGGAAACTCCCCCTCGCTATCTCTCCTGATGTAACACAATCGAGTAACCTTGAACTACTTTATCCCTCTCTCGCCCTTGAAAAGAAAAAGAGGATCCAGGTGGGCCACTGCGTCGAGGCGGCTCGCTGAATCTCCGTCAGACTCGAATCGATAGGAATCACTTGGTTGTACCGGCGAGTAACGCCAAGGGAATACCTAATGACAGGACCACAGAGACCCTGACATCCGGCCTGCGTCCAGCCAGATCCACGCCACCTGCGTTAACGGCACCTGCGCCTGAGCACCTCGCCGTTAATTTACTCCAGCTCGGATGTCCCCTGGTTTCCATGCCCAGGTAAGTTGTCATAAATTATTTAATCTTCTAAAACTGTAAATAATCTTGGAAAAAAACAGAGTTTCACTACAAATTGCAACACAAATGGCCGGCCACTTAGTCTATTCCGCGAAACAGAATTCCCTTCCTAAAACTCTTAACAAATGTAAAAGTAAACAAATAATTCTAGGGGTGAAAATGATAGTCATAAACCCACTGGTAATTTAAAGATTCGCGAAGAAGGCCAAGAAATATTTATTGCAATTGTAATTAAGAAACCATTTTTTCAGTGGGAACAATTGACAAGTTTTATTGTAAATAATTCTGAGAAGATAATCCCCTAAAGATCACTCCATCATCTTCATAAACATGCGTGTAATAGACATCTACCCCAACGTGAGGCTGCGATATTCGGTCAATAGGTGATCGTAGGGGCGCAGACGCGAGTACACATTCACCCCTGGAATTGTGTGAGTCTCTCCGAGATGTACATTGGAGGAAGACAAATCTCTATGATCTAGTGAGCGAAAGCGAGAGAGTGTGAGAGAGGTTCGCAGCTCTCTCAAATGCCAAGAGTGTATTCACAAGCCAGAGGCATTCCAGAGTTCGGTTCGGTTTAACGCAATTTCTGAAAATCAAATCAACGAGTGGCATAGGAGAACTTAGATCTTTGGTTTATCTTCTTGTTTGGATTCGTCGACCTTGAGAATTTCTTCATCTTCGACTTCCGGTTGGTCTTCTTCCCCTGGCCCTGCTCAGGGGAAAGCTACGAGGAGTGCGCGTGGGGTAGATTTTGTCGGTTATGAGGGAGTAAGAATGACGAGTGTGTTTTAGAATTCGTGGGAGTTGACAGTCGAGGGAAATTGAGTTGGGGGAGAAGTGTTTGGGTTTCATTGCGGTATTTATGTGTCTGCTGTAAGCAGAGAATTGAGTCAGGACAGTGGCGCCCCTCTACTGGACTGCCAGCTACGATAACACCACCCGCCGCAGGTGATTCTATGAATTTATCTAATTGTAATAAAAAAAGACGTACTAAATACTAGATTCATTATTTTTCATATTATTTTAATGATTCTAATGATTTTTTCCTCCATTTAATAATGTTAGAACGTATGGGATTCTTTCTGCTTCTCTGCGTTGAGAAACATCGCTTCGGCTGCATATGAGTTGCAACTGAAGGTTACTCTGCGGTTGGAGACTATTCCGATGCCCCAGGCTTCTCTGACACTTTAGCTTCTTCTGTAACAGCAGGTTGCTTCGCGGTCGTAGGCTGCTCCGGTGCTACAGACTTCTCTGTAACTTTCTC
>JAPYZN010000545.1:0-27166 GCA_030522865.1 Psyttalia lounsburyi | reverse complement strand
GTCGATCGTGGGTCGATCGCCATAGCAAATATTTTGAAATCGACCAACGATCGACCCAAGCGAGAGTCGATCGTGAGTCGATCGCCATTGCAAATATTTTAAAATCGACCTACGATCGACCCAAGCGGGAGTCGATCGTGAGCCGATCGCCATTGCGAATATTTCGAAATTGACCAACGATCGACCCAAGCGAGAGTCGATCGTGAGCCGATCACACTGCAAATATTGTGAAATCGACCAATGATCGACCCAAGCGGGAGTCGATCGTGGGTCGATCGCCATTGCAAATATTTTAAAATCGACCTACGATCGACCCAAGCGGGAGTGGATCGTGAGCCGATCGCCATTGCGAATATTTCGAAATCGACCAACGATCGACCCAAGCAGGAGTCGATCGAGGGTCTATCGCCATTGCGAATATTTTGAAATCGACCAACGATCGACCCAAGCGGGAGTCGATTGTGAGTCGATCGCCGTTGCAAATATTTTTTTTTTTTTTTAATTTCAATTCTCTCGTATACCCTTTCGAGTTTTTACGAATCTTTTTTCCCCATCCCCTTGCCCCCCCTGTGCCGCATTCGCCGAGGGACGAGGGAAAACTTCAACCGAAGAAAACCTTCCCAGACACAGTTGTCTCTTTTACGAGACTACCGCTCGACAATTAATTGTGATAATGAGAATGTCAGAAAAATCACTGCAGTGGCCGGGGATCGAACCCCGGTCCCCCGCATGACAATCTGGCACGCGCACCTCACAGCTATTGCCGTCGGTCCGTTGCAAATATTTTAAAATCGACCAACGATCGACCCGAGCGGGAGTCGATCGCAGGTCGATTACCATCGCAAACATATTATGCGCGACCGGCAATCGACCCATGTATGAGTTGATCGCGGGCCGATCACCGACTGGAAATATTATGGAACCGACCAACGATCGGCCCATGCGGGAGTCGATCGCAGGTCGATTACCATTGCAAAAATATTACGCTCGACCGGCAATCGACCCAAGTTGAAGTAGATCGCGAGTCGATCCCCGCAACTAATCGTTTATGATCGGCCGGCAATCGACCCAAGTAGAAGTCGATCGCGAGTCGATCCCCGCAACAAATTGTTTATGCTCGACTGGCAATCGACCCAAGTAGGAGTTGATCGCGAGTCGATCCCCGCAACAAATCGTTTATGATCGACCGGCGATCGACCCGTGGAGGAGTCAATAGCGAGTTGATTCCCACTACAAATATTTGGGAATCGACCAGCGATCGACTCATAGGGAAGTCGATTGCAAGTCGAGCCCTCTACAACTCTCTTATACTCGTAAAATTTGTGTATCTTGTGGAGTATTTCACAATCGGCGATCGACCCATAATGAGAGGGCTCCATCGCAAGTCAACTACTCCTTCAGAATTATTTTGGAATACCTACAAATGGAAAGAAAGCTTCAATCGTCAATGAAAAAATGAACGTTTATTGAAACATCAGATCACTTCACACTCCTCCTTTTTTTCTCTTTCTTCTTATTTTCCTCATCCTCTCCTCTCTTCCTCTTTTGGGTTGTCTTCGGATCCTCTGCAACTTCATTCTGATTGCGGTTTCCACTGTTTCCCTCATGGGCCTTTGCTGCATGTTTTGCTTTATATTCTCGACGTTTCTGAGCTCCATCTTTGTGCAACTCCCTGTCAGAATTCAGTTTCTCCCTGATGAACCGACTGTAAGCCATTTGCCACTCAACTGCGATTTTTTTACTATTAAGGGCAGGGACCCAATGAGCAGCCTGGAGGGCCTCCACGATATCTGAAATGAACACACAGAGTTCAGAATATGAAGCCTCGAACCGAACCAGCAGTAATTCATACCAACTCAATAACTATTGAATAATAGTAATAGTATTGCGTAATGTAGATTACGCTACAAGAACTAGCATATAGCGACTACACACCAGCGTGCGTAGCGCTCGAGTTCGTAACTCACGACGCTTCTAAAGGGCGTGTAATATTTTACCTTGCAAATGCATATGTGTAGTTAGAAAAAGATAGAGAACAACTTTTCATGAATTTCAACAATCTTCGACAATTTTCTGAAGGTTCAGGAGAGCAGAGCCTTCCGGTGGGGTGCAGTGGCGAGGGCCTGGTGGAGGGGGCAAGGGGGGGGGGGAAGGCGGGATCTTCCCATGAGAGAAAGAAATTGTAATATAATGAAGGATAATCATGCACCAAAATATCATAAAGAGCCGGGAAAATGATCAATTGGAACATCACAATCTGAAAAGTCCTCGGATTTATTCGTTCAAAGGGTTATCTTGAAACTATCCTGGCCATAAATTCTACTCTGAGTTTATCCGACTGAAGTCAGACAGGGCATCTGCCACTTTTCTTACTCCTTAAGATGCAATCGTATAATGTTTCGCGACCACTAAACCAACCGTTATAACGTACCTTTCAGCTCCAGCAATTCTTTGTCCGAGACTACCCTGGCATTCGGGTACTCCTGGCGCTTCTTATCCGTTACTTGGAAGAAAAGATTTTGCCTCGTCTCCGGTTTAGGCCAGTAGATGCCAACCAAGTCGTTGACGCGCTGGCGTAAGTCAGTTCTATTGATCATCAACTGGTACTGACTCCATGTGATCTGAAGATCGTGAGGCAGATGAATCTGTAATAGAAGGCAGGGTTGTTGAATTATCAATAGGAATATTCCACTTGTTGAAAACAACGTTCCTGATATTGAGTGTTTTATGAACCGATTGTGATACCAAAAGTTCAGAGTTATCCATGAAGATATTAGGTACAACAGTTGGGCCGAGTTGAAATTGTGAATGATTTGGTGCAAGAATCTCGCTCATAACCCTTAGTTGGTCGCATCATAAGAGCCGCGCACCAACTTCCTATTTTCTTTCCTCACATAAAATCCCATCATCACAAAATGTAGAGAAATTTGGTCTTGTGTGTTCAACTACGATGAACACACTGTCAACTCTTTTCGATCCAGACTTGGTCCAATAGTTTTTCAGAATCATTCGAAAACTTGCCTTGAAAGAAATCCCCGTGTTTAACCTCCAAAAGTGAGAATTGTGGGCGAAATCAAATCGAACTATACGACTATCCATCCACCATTCTTCACTGATACCCCCACTTTTCCAGAATTGAAGGTTCAGAGTTACTCTTAGGCTGCAAAGGAATCATTTCTTTTTTTCTTTTACGTGGATACGTCGATGTTTTCGTTTAGCTCTATTGGTTACTATTGGGTGGCGCCATCTGTTGGCGTAGAAGGGAACGGAATTCCGGCAATATTCATTGTCATCCAACTTTTACGCCTAATTTGGATGTTGAATTAATTCATTATGTATCATGTATCATATTTCTCCCATCTCATCGTTCTATACCTAATTAAAGTCAGTTTCAAAAATTAGTTCATATTGCTCTCATGATTTGCCAAGTCGTTGGATAACAGACGTATCCACGTAGAAAAATAACGGCTATATCGGGGATATTTTACTTCCGAAGGGAAACATTATTTTTGGTCGATTTTTAACTTCCCGATCCTTCGGGTAGTTATTGTAATCACCCCTAAAATGAAGGTTTATCTTTTCGGGATTTTTTCACATTTCTCGACGTTTCGAACCCTCCTGAACATTTTTAGACAACATGTCTGTATGTATGTGTGTGTGTATGTAGGTCTGTATGTTACGCAAATTTTTCGTCCCCGATTTCTCACGAACGAATTATGCCATCGAGTTCGTGTATGGCGCCATCGAAAGGTCTTCATGGAACTGAGAACTGATTACATTCTAAAGTAATTCGCTCCAGTAGATCTTTCGAAATTTCCAGGAGAAAATTTGTAAATTTTGAAAATTCGCTTTTTTTCCAGCATTTTGCATATATAAATGCTAGGAATCATATTAGCAATATGAGAATATGTCTGGAGTCTTCAATTCCAGTCAGTTTTTCCAAAATTTCCTGGAGGAAAATGTTGAAACTCGTAAAAAAAACTAGTGGAGCTTAGTTGTTCGCTCGCTGCGCTCGCTCACACCTTGGGTGGGTGGTAGTGGAGGAGCTTTGTTGTTCGCTCGCTCACACTTTGGGTGGGTTGGTAGCTAATGTATTCATGTGGGTCTGACCCGTCGAACGGGTCGCACCAAAAACTTCCCGATATTCTAATGCGCACATGGCCCTACATTATGCTTTTTATATCTCATCATTCCGACTATTAGATAATACAATTCCCATTATGATTGCATAGAAAATGCTTGTTTCAGCAATTTCCAAATTATTCTGATATTGATGTTCCAAATCATACAATTTATGGCGGAAAAAATCTTGTCTCAGCCGTTTTTACATTTTTGTCCAGGACGTTTTGGAAGGAAAGCTAGGTGAATATACTCCAGTCGGTTCTTCTCCAGAAAATTCCAGGAGAAACACTGAAATAATATACTGTAGCCATATTCAAATACAGATGATCCAAATCACACGATTTATGGGACAAAAATCATTGTTTTAGCAATTTCCATATTTTTCACCAGAAAATTCTGGAGAAGCCCGCTGAACTCATATATCCTAGTCATATTTCTACGTCGCTAATACGATTCTCATCATTCGTACATGGAAATTTCTGATGAAATGTTTTTTTTTGCAATTTCCAACTTTTGTCCAGGAAATTTCGGAAAAACGCGAAATTAGAATATTTCCGTGGTTTTTTCTCCAGAAAACATCAGGAAAACCACGATAGTAATATCCTGTAGCCATATTTCAATACTGATCATTCGAATCGAATGATTCATGGAAGAAAATTTCTATTTTTAGCAATTCTGATACATTTCTCCAGGAAATTTTGGAGAAACTGACCGGAGTCAAACACTTCAGTCATATTCTCACATCGCTAATGTAATTCCTATCATTTATATGTGGAAATTCTGGAAAAAATGCTGGTTTTCGAAATTTTCTAATTTTCTCAAAAAAATTTTGGAAGAACCACTGGAGCGAATCACTTGAAAATCTAATCAGTTCTAAGTCCCATAAAGACCTTTCGATTGCGCCCTACACGAACTCGATCGCATAATTCATTCACGAGAAATCGTGGACGAAAAATTTGCGTAACATACAGACCTACATACACACACACACACATACATACATACAGACATGTTGTCTGAAAATGTTCAGGAGGGTTCGAAACGTCGAGAAATGTAAAAAAATCCCGAAAAAACGAACCTTCATTTTAGGGGTGATTACAATAACTACCCGAAGGATCGGGAAGTTAATAATTTTTCTCCTATAAATCGTGTGATATGGATTAACTGTATTGAAAGATAGTTACAGTGAATTACTCCAGGGATTTGCGATGTGCTGATTAGAATATCGGGAAGTTTTTGGTGCGACCCGTTCGACGGGTCAGACCCACATTAATATATTGGCTACCAACCCACCCAAAGTGTGAGCGAGCGAACAACAAAGCTCCTCTACTACCACCCACCCAAGGTGTGAGCGAGCGAACAACTAAGCTCCACTAGTTCGATTTTCTAATTTTGATTGCGAATGATGTATCATCATGATGTAACATCATGAAACGTCAAGAAATTATGTATTTAGAGTTATGTCTGTACGTATGTGTGTGTGCAGATTCACCTTTTTCGGGTTTCATTTCTAGAAAATTCAACATGAATTCGGGAAATTCGGAGATAGGAACCTGAAATTCTGTTTCATAATCAGGGATGGGCAATCCTAGGATTTTTGACGTTACACGTAAAATACCTGTGTAAAATGTCATAAACGTATGGAATGTATAAAACTGTATCTCATGTGTCAAGAGCATAGTCAAATTTGATGTAAGGTTTCCCGCACGAGGTTCAATTGTCATGAGGGTCACTTGCTCTGAGAGTCAATGGTCGGGAGGGTCATTTTGGGAAAATCACTCACCATGAGTGTCATTTGCTACGAAGGTCGATTATATCATGAATTGCTTAACAGGAGCAAAACCACAGTATTCAATGAAGAGTCTTTACTCGACTAACCTTTTTAGTCTCTTTGTTCGCTACGGCGAGTTTTTTGGCAGTGGATGGTCCCGACTCTCTGATGGCTTGCTTCACTACATCGACGGACAGTTCCATCCTAAGTTTCCCCTTCTCCATATCTTCTTCCAATTTTGCAATTTTCGCCTTCAATTCTTCATTTTCTTTCTTGAGGATATCTCGTTCTCGAATTACGATATTCATCTGCAAGGACAAACAAGTAGTGGAATATTTATTGGAAAAAAATAATAATTTTCGTCATGAGACGTGAAAAATTTTTCGGACGAGGACGAGGGTTGCAGACCGAGACGAAGCCAAGGTCTGCAATCGCCAGTCGCCATTTTTTGCCAGTTTGGCCAATAGGGTTGTTGGAGCGCGACAGTCACACTCAAAATTTCCGACGCTCTGGTGTGATATTTCGCTTCACGGGTAACCCAATTTAGAACAGAAACTTCTGCTGATGTACAGTCTACCCACACAGGTATGTATCATGCATGGATACGTGCACATATCACTAACGTCAGGGCGCCGTGCGCACGCAGCTCATCCGATGAATGCTATTGGCTATGGGAAGCGCACCGCGCATACTGTACTTACTCGTCTCGCCCAGTGTGGGCCAAAAACCCAACTTTAAATAATAATTCCTCTGATAAGAAACGGCCGATCAATCCCTTTTTTTTTCAGTACATTGTTGAACACTATTTCTAGACGGTCCATTTATCTCAACAAAAAATGTCGATTTTTTTTTTCTTGAAGAATCGAAAGCGGTTGAATTACCTTTGACACCATGTATTTGAAGCGAAAATTCGAAAAAATATATCTCAGATGTTGGAAACGACCGATTGCAATCATAGAGGGATCATCTTGAAGCTTATTTTCAGGGCTATCCATACTAAGAATTTGGATGAAAACTGTTAAAATAAGAGGGTTACACGCCAACAATAGTAAACCCGCCCGAACCGAGCGAAGCGAGGTTGGATTTTCGAGAGATTGCAAACAAAAATAGAATGAAAGGATGAATTAAATTTCCAGTACACCGGTGGATATGACCTACAAGATATTCAACTTTTCGTGGATATCGAATTTGTCAAATATCTTTATGACTGCTGGACGGATTCCACTTTCTTTTTTCTTCAAAAGTCGGTTTTAACAAATGCTGCAAATATTTCGACTTGAAACTATTGCTAAATTAGCACTACGTATTCTTAATGCGGTCACTGTGTTCTGAGAGATGGAGATAAAAGGCAAATCTTCATTATAGTTTCCGAAAGGAAAGTAAAAACGAGTGGAAACAGATCGACCCTTCCAGTCATTTTTGAATTGACCAGCCCCAAACACTCTTCTATTAATTATGAATCATAAAAAAGGGTAATCCATATACCTTTTGTATCAAATCTGCTTTTTCGTGAGATTCTTTTTGAGCACCTGCTGGCCTCTGGTTGTCTCGGCCACTTCCTGTCGTCTTCTGAAATTTCAATTGTTCAAGATTTGGATGGTTAAAAAGTCTTTAGGAATCCTGGAACTTTCAAATTTCACCGCGGTCTCTCCTTAAAAAATAAAAAAATGATGAGGAAAGTGTGCATGGTCTAGCTCAATTACTCATACAACGTTTGACGACGGATCTACTCAGCCAAAATAATAACCAATGGTATTTAAGTAATTCATTCGTGATGTAAAAAATTCATAGTTGATCTTATCATGAATTGTAATAAACTTAATTATAACATAAAATATGATTCTGTGTGAAAATCCTGGAATTCCAATTACATGAAACCCACACACATGACTATTGCCCCGGGGCCCTCATACCCCTAAATCCTGCTCTGTTCTTATTCAAATCTATAAAAAAAATCATGTATCTATCGAATTGATTAGGAAATCATCAAATTCTCTCGAAAATTTGAGAATCCTCCGAAACTTTTATGAGAACCGGGGAATTTTTCCATTTCCCGAAATCATCAAATTTTAGAAACATGATTTCCCTAGAACTTATACTGTACTATAAAGTACTTCTTTTGTACTCACCTTTGCACTTTTTGGCGCAGAAGGCGGAAGATCATGTCTGTCTCTTTGTCTCGTAATTGACCCACCATCAGGGTTTGTTCGCTTTGATTCATCTAGAACCTAGTAGAGAGTATCAAAAATAATGAGGAGGAGATTCCATAATCATTGATTTGAAGCTTGATTTGGCGGATTATCTTGCTTTTCCCTTGACAGATTTAGAGATGACTATATTTTCAACATCGTCACAAAAAAATGGTATATTCCCGGCTTTTTAGAATTTCCTAATTTGAAAAAGCCGGGAATACACCATTTTTGCTTCCGAAGGGAAGCATCGTTTTTGGTCGATTTTTCGATTTTCTAATTTTGGTTGGAAATGATGTAAAACATCATGAAACATTGAGAAATGATGTTTTTAGGGTCATGTCTGTGCGTATGTGTGAGCAGGTTCGCCTTTATCGGGTTTTATTTTTAGAAAATTCAACATAAATACGGTGAAATTCGGAGATAGGAATCTGAAATTTTGTGCCATGATAGCTATCAAGAAGCCCCATTTTGGTGCTTCGTTTCAGCTCAATCGGTCCAGTAGTTCCCGAGATATAACCATTTGTTTTAATTTCGTTTTTAATCAATATCTTGCCAACCACTACACCGATTCACAATTTTTTTTTTCAAAATATTCGTTTCGACGGCCTCTATCCAACCCATCCACCATATATATACTGCCTATGCAGAGTTCGGAGATATCGCCGTCTATTCGTTTTTTTAGTAAAAACTTTGTACGCGCGATAACTCATTAACCCTCCATCGCTCGCATCTCTCCACCGCCGTGATTCACTCGCACGCTGAGCGCTGCGCCGTACGTGTATCTCCGAGTGCGATGTTGCCAGAGCGCTCCTCAGTATCCATTTCAAAGCGCGCACTAGAGTGGCTACATCGCTCAGGAAAAAACTACTACGCGATCGGTCGCACCACGAGCGCGGCGCCGTTTTCCTCTGTCCGTACTTCAGTAAAATATTGATAAAAAAATATTTGGTGCACGTAGAAGCATAAAACCTTGTTCTATGCGAAGAGGACATATTTATTTACAATGTCCTAAATTGCCGCTTCGAAATTGATCATATCCTGTCATTTATTGTGAAAATACGAAAAATGACGGCGATCGTGCCATAGCGCGAGCGATGGAGGGTTAAAAAAATGAGATAGCAACTTGAAATTTGGTACACTACTAGCATCTGTGATAGAAACGGTTCGTATTCCAGATGGGGCCAATCGGCCAACCCGTTCTCGAGATATTTGACTTCCAGTGAAAATCTATTTTGCCACATATCTCGGTAACTACTGAACGGATTTCAATAGTTTTTTTTTTTCAAAATACTCGTCTCAACGACTACTATCAAGATTCATCATAATATAGATACCCTTTGGTAGGAAGTTTTTGAGATATTGCCGTTTTTCTGTTTTTTCGTTTTCCTTCTTCTTTTGAAGATGATAACTTGTGATAGAGGAACAATATCGAACCGGAATTTTGTATTTATATATATCTTTTGTGTGCTTCCCTTCGGAAGCTTACAACCAATGTAATTGGTAGCAGAAAAAGGAAGAAATAATGAAAAAAAAAAAACGGAACAGTCATTTGCAATCTACCAAATAGGCTTTCTACCCCTGCTTGTTTAGTACTGGAGAACCACATAAGTGAAACAATAATCGCAACAGCCTGAAGGGTGCATTTCTTCATATGAGTACTTCTCAAGTTGTCGAGTTACGGAAGGATGCAATAAAACACACCAGGCAACAAATAGTAGGGTCATTCCACCAATTACCAACCCATCATTTTGCGCCAGGTCTGGGATTTTTACTAACCTTTCATATATTTTTATACTTGATGAGAAGTGACTTCACCTAAAATTTCAGCCCTCTAACTCAACTTTCTCCCCAGATATGAGGAAATTGAGTATTTTTCGTGTCTTTTCGATGAAAAATTCTAGGGACCTCCACATAGCTGGAAAAATTATCCCACATAGCATTTTTCGTCGGAAAAATTCTCAATTTTCCGAAAAAAAAAGTATTTTCGAACTCCGACGTGTCTTTACTAAAGAAAACGCACTTTTTGTTTAAACAAAAGTGGAAAATCATGTTTTTGAACTTGTTACCCAAAACTTTTCTCAATTTTCTTTCTTTCCGTTCAATAAGATAGTAATACTCGATCGCAATCTGGAAAAAAAATCCCCTCGGCATTTTTATCTGATTGTTCATAACAATGTGCTATTGTTTATAACGCGATAATTGGAGAACCGATGAAGATACAGAAAAATTGTTCGAATAAAAAAATTTTATTATAAAAAATACACATTTTTCATATGATGAGTTTTTCTCGTAACTGTGATAGGTAAAGAGATATTGAAGGTAACAATACCATTATCATTTTAAATTAACGCTCATGGCACTTACAACGTGAAGTTCCCGAAACACTCATTTTTTCTACCTGAAAAAGTATTAAATCACTCTGAGCGCCATATTCACTAAGCTGTTTGGTACTTTTTTCTCTCAAAGCTATGATATTTTCGAGGATATTAGAATAAAAAACAAAACACCATCGAATCGAACACAAATCTACTTGGAAAAAAGATTTTTTGTGTTCCTTGAATTTATGGACACGATTACGTGTCCTGCAGTGAAAAATTGTCGAGTCGCTTTTCCAGAGCTACTCCTTCACAGGAGTAGTTCTGGAAAATTGAAACTTTTTCCGACGAAAAATGCTATGTGGGATAATTTTTTCAGCTATGTGGAGGTCCCTAGAATTTTTCATCGAAAAGCCACGAAAAAAACTCAATTTCCTTATATCTGGGAAGGAAGTTGAGTTGGAGGGCTGAAATTTTAGGTGAAGTCACTTCTCATCAAGTATAAAGATAGTCCGGTGGCCTGGCGTAGCGGTTAAGGTCGCTGCCTCACAACGCACAGGTTCCAGGTTCGATTCCTGGCCGGGTAGATTATTTGGTGAGATCTAACCAGCTTAAAAAAGTCTTGATCAATCGCCCTATAGTCTCATTCGACTCGAAGCGATGTAAAATTTGCATAAAAAAAAAAAAAAAAAGTATAAAGATATATCAAAAGGTGGTAAAAATTCCAGAGTTGGCGCAAAATGATGGATTGGTAATTGGTGGAATGACCCAGTAAGAACCAGTGCGAAACTGACTTTTGCGTTCCTAGGAGCGTACAACTGTGTTTTTAACCTAGCTTCACGTATATGGCGGCTTTCACGTCCCAAGAAAAAAAATTCTATACTTCAACGGCGATTCATATAAAACGCTTTTGTCAGATAATATCCTTATAAGCCTAGGTAGGAAGATCACTATTACTTTTGCCTGCACATCATGAAATCGACCATTCATTATTGAGTACTATCACAACCCACGTTTAGCATCATTCAAAGTGAACTCATCGAGTGTCTTTTATTCTTTCAATTATTTTATCCTATATTCTGAATGGGCCAATATTCTAGCTTTACTTATTAGTGCCGTGGGGTAGGCAGTGATCGACCAGAGTGCAGTAACCGGAGTTTTTCTACACTTTTAACTTCCCGACCCGAAGGGATGAAGTTGTTGTAATGACCCCGAAAATCAAGTGTGGAATTTTGATTATTTATCCACACTTCTCAACCTCCGGAATCTTCCTGATAAGTTTCCCAAGACATATGTGTGTGTGTGTGTATGTGTTGCGCGCGCGTGTGGGAGTGTGCAAATTTTTATCCAACTATTTCTCCTCGACGAATGGAGTGATTGGATCCGTTTTTTGATCAATCGATGAGGTTTCATAAGATTTACAACTGATTAGTTGATGAAGACAATCCACACCCCCATCTTGAAGTTCTTCACATAAAAAGGGTCGAAATACGTCAAAATGTGAAACATTTCAAAAAATTGTTGACTTTGAATGGAGCGATAAAAATTTTAATGTTTATTTTCTTCAAATCAACTTTGTTACCCAAAGAAAGAAAATTATTGTAAAGATTGAGCAAATCTCACGTGGAATTTTAGAGGCGGGTTTGGGTGAGATCTCAGTATTTCTCCTCACCAAGTGAAGGGAGATTGAGTCCGGAAGTGATTTGTTCGACCCTCAATGGGTTACCCATATTTCCGCCTACTCCCACCAGTCGGACCCCTACCGGTCGAAATCCAGAAAATTCTGGATGAATGATTTGGAATCAATCTGTTTGAATCATTCAGAGGCAGCAAACAATGTCCGGGAACATTTTTTTCCGCACTAGGAATCAAATAATATCCTTCAATAATGTAATCGGAACTTGCTCTCAAGTGCCCGATTACTACCTATCACACGGTACCAATTTTCCTCATGTCACCCTCGAATGCATTTTTAGGACCGTACCTGATTACTGATGTCCTCTTCACTGCCACTGTCAAGGTGGAGCACTCTGCTGCCATTGCCTTTCGAACCCTTACCCTTTAGAGCATTCACTGTGGGCATCGTTTTTCCTTGTGCCTCTTTCTCTTTGCTAGAGGAAGGAGAAGCGTCGTACTCATAAATTCGATCGATTCCGTTAGTTGTTACTGTGCTGGGCGGTGGCGACTCACTCTGTCGATCATTCACAAGAATTTGAAAACATGAAAAAAAAAGTGACCCACTTGATAAAGAATGCTCCATATGGAAATTGGGAACTTCGAAATTTGTATTTTGGTAAGGGAGACCGGGGTACAATGGGATAGCGAGGCAAAATGAGACCCCTCTTTTTCGTTTTTTGCTTCCGAAGAGAAGCACTGTTTTTGGTCAATTGTTCGATTTTCTAATTTTGATTGCAAATGATGTAGAATGTCATGAAACGTGAAGAAATGATGATTTTAAGTTTGCATCTGTATGTATGTATGTGCAAATTAGCTATTTTGGGGGTTGAATTTTAGGAAAATCAACATAAATACGGTAAAACTTCGAGATAAAAATCTGAAATTCTGTTTCATGATAGCTATCGATGAGCCCTATCTTGGCGCTTCGTTTCAGCTCGAACGATCAAGTAGTTCCCGAGATATAGCCACTTGTTTGAACTTCGTTTTTGATCGATATCTCATCAACCACTGCCGGATTTCATTTTTTTTTTTTCAAAATATTCGTCTCGATGGCCTCCATTCGAAGCGCCAATCACTAATAGGCTATCCCTGCAGTGTCCGGAGATATCGCTGTTCATCCGTTTTATCATGGAAAACCTTGTGCGCACGATAGCTCAAGAAAAAATAGTGATAGCGACTTGAAATTTGGTGTGCTTATAGCTTTCGTGATATAGACGGATGGTATTTTGGATGGGCAAAATCGACCGAGTGGTTCGCAAGATATTCAATTTTTAGTGAATATCTCTTTTAGCACATACCTTCTTTACTACTGGACGGATTCAATTTTTTTTCAAAATATTCGTCTCGATGGCAGTCATCAGTTGAAATTTACATACCGTTACCCACAAAGTTTTCGAAATATTCACGTTTTTTCGTATCTCTCATTCTCGTGCAGCTGATAACTTGCGATAGAAGATCGATATTATCTCAAAATCTGGTATGGATATCTCATATACGACCGAGAGTCTGTACTACAGAAAAACTCTAGCAGTATAGCAATTGCGGGGATATTTTTATCAAATTTTGTTCGGAAATAAAAAGAATCGACAATGCATTGGGGATTCGTTTTGTAAATATTACTCGTCTTTCACGTCCGGGCAAGCTTCCCTCCGGAAGCTGATTACCAATGTAATTGGTAACAAAAAAAAAAGGGAAAGGAGGCAAATGCCATTCACGTCAGTCAAAAAGGCCTTCTACCCTGCTTTTCCCCGGTGATACATATTATTCCTATGCTCTATAGGAGATTAAATGCGGCTACAGTGTAGGATCCACAGTCGCATGCATAGGGTCGGATCAGGCCGATTAGCCAGTACGGGAAAAAGAGCCGGAATATACAAAAAAACAAATGATATCTTCATGGACAATTGAAAGAAAACAAATCTTGTGAACCACTCGGTCGATTTCGCCCATCCAAAATACCATCTGTCTATATTACAAAAGCTACAAGCACACCAAATTTCAAGTCGCTATCACCATTTTTTTCTTGAGTTATCGTGCGCACAAGGTTTTCCACGATAAAACGGATAAACGATGATATCTCAAGACACTGCAGAATAGCCTATATATGATTAGCGCTCCGAATAGAGGCCATCAAGACGAATATCTTGAAAAAAAAAATTGAAATCCGTGCAGTTGTTGATGAGATATCGATCAAAAACGAAATTTAAAGAAGTGGTTATATCTCTGGAACTACTGGACCGATCGAGCTGAAAAGAAGCGTCAAAATAGAGCTCATCGATAGCTATCATGATACAGAATTTCAGATTTCTATCTCCAATTATACATACAACATACATACACACAGACCCGACCCTAAAACCATTATTTCTCCATGTTTCACGATGTTCTACATCATTTGCAATCAAAATTAGAAAATCGAAAAATCGACCAAAAACAATGCTTCCCTTCGGAAGCAAAATTTGGAGAACTAATTTAACGGACGAATGGAACCTGAGATGTTGAAAATAATGACGAAATATGAGAAAAATTATGCCTCATAAATGAATATTGAAAAAAATTTGCATATGTTCGATGGGTCACTTCAGCTCTTCGATCATAGAAAAAACCATAAGCATTTTTTTCTTTCCTTTCGGGCATGCATCTCGCGAATCTGATCAAGACTTTTTACTGGTTGGATCTCACCAAGAGAACGATGTATACTGTGTAACTTTCATATTTGAAAGTAAAAGTGCTTGACAGTTGACGAGACCGAGACTCAAACTCGGCATCTCAGAACGATGGGTTAGAATTAGAACCCAGCCTATGACGCCTATGCCGACTGAGCCACGTAGGCTTGACCATCAGCATTTCCATCCACTTCTGAGAGGACCACGGTTGACTCATTTCGCGTGGAATGCTTCGTATTCAAATTGACAAATGGATGAGTGACTTGGATCAAGAAGGTAGAACTTACTTGCTGAACTCGCTGATGATTTCGGTCCAGGACGACTCTATTGGGTTTCATGACCTCGACGGATTTTATGACAGGTCGGTTGGTTTTCCCAGTTTCTTCAGACTTTTTGTTGCTAACCATGGATTGTCGACTTTTGTCAGAGATAGTCGATTGAACGTTAATGTCATTCTGCACAACACAAATCGAGTAACGTTTTCTTCATTAATAAACTCTATTAATTCAATTCGACTGGCATTTGATTCGGGTAGAAAAAGAATGAGAAGGAAATGGAGGTAATAGGAGATTTAGTCATTTAGATGTTTAGTTTATGCGAATTGGAAGAGAAGTCAAACAATTCCGATGTGCAACACGTATAAAAATTTCTGCTTTATTTGGTTTCATTGAGAACTTTTATTTGAGTTTTTTCTTATTTCAAAAAAAGTTTTGTTAAAAATGAATAAAAGTTTTGTTTAGAATAAAGAAAAAACTTTATTTAGGAATATTTAAATAAACCATTTATTTGTATCAAATAAACTTCATTTGATTCAAATAAATCATTTTTCCGGGTGAATGCGAAAAGAGGATAGAAAGTGATATGAAGTAGATGTCTATCATGGAGGGCTCCCACCCTGCTTGTTTTGAATGGAAATTGCGAGTGGCGGAAGTGGAAAACGAAAAAAAGTGGCACTGTGCTCATAGCAGCAGTTCAGGAGAGGTACCCTCCTCGAAAACGTCTATCTTTTTGCATTTTTTGAGCTCACGGAGTGCATCGTCAGGCAAATATTGAAGGTGTTACCCTTCAAACGATCTCATCGTTCTAATAGGCAAGAAGGCTCATGGGAAAGGAATAAAAATATGGCATATCCCCCACGAGGATTGAGCTAGAAGACTTCAGTTATGCCCATTATAAACTTTCACGATAGGTACAAGAGAGAAACGAATACAAGCGTACCATACAAGGAATGTCGAATCGGACGTGATCACTGATATGAAGCATTCTTCGTCGAGTAGGCCACTCATTTGCTTCATACCAAAAAAACAAAAAGAAACTTGCACAAAAATTATGAATATTTTTTTTCCAAATGTTATTAGGAGCTGCCAAGTGATGATTTGGATGAAAATTGCGAAGACTATGAAATGTCTTCTATTTCAATGGAGAACTGAAATTTTTTTGAAATTTTCATCCAAGGGGTTCCATCTGTTTGTCAAATCTTTCGGAAAGAAACAAGAAAAACAGTTCGCGCACTTTTTTCTCCTCGAAATCATGGTGAAATGCACCTATGAAAAGTCTTTGGACATTGCAAGAACTCCACTGCGTTATATTTCTCATTAGTCCGTAGTGATCTTTTCCGATTTTTCTCTCGTCTATTCTCGACGGTATCTCTATCTGCTCTTGTGTCATTAAAATCACGGGAAAGATCATTCATTGGAAGATTAATATTCTCTCGTCTTCATCTTTAGGCTTCCCGCAAAATCTCTACTTAATTCTCAAGAATGATGACTGAAAAATGAAAGTTATTTGCCAAAAATTTATAATAAAAATTGAGAGACGAGACTTATCATCGTTTTGCTTACATGGATGTTTGATTGAAATTGGGGCTTTGAAAAATATCCAAATTGGCATTTCCCATTTTGAGACAAATCTTCTGTACCCATACGTCTTCGATATTTATCGGAAAATTTTCATTATGTCTCCTCCCCTGCATATACAATTGGATGAATTTGAAAAAACTCACTTCGAAAGTCTTCAAATTTCCGAAAAATCCTATAAACAGTGAATTTACCAAGCTAATTATTGTGACAATTTTCTGGACCTGACTTGGTAATGTTAAAACCAGTTTTTCAATCTATCCTTAAATTCATTCCATGGAAAATGTTTGAAAATATCTTGGGATGCCTCAAATCGTTTTTTTTTTTCGATCTTCCAATTTCTTCTTCCATTTGTGTTCTCGAACTGGGTTCCGCTGAGACTCCCACCATTCTTTCGAACGATTATATTATGAATTTCAATTCAAATTTCTTCTGCAATAATGGAAAGAGCAATTTTCAAAAGAAAAAAAAACAAAGAGAACGGAAGACAAATGGAATGAATTAAATTTTATCTCTGGTCATGGATGAGGCTTATTAAGCACCACATCCGAGGAAAAACAATCATCCAGTTCCATCGCTTCATAGGTCCTCTATCAGAGTCATCGTGAATAATTTTAATCCAAGGACTGAAAAATGTCATCTCATTCCGTCACAACCCTGATTTCACTATGGAGTAGAGAATTTTCTAAATCATTTGATGCATGAAAAGTAACTTACTTGAGGAGGCCGAACAAATTGTCCTGGAGCTTTCTGAAGTTTTACAAGATTATTGTCATTAACACTATCATCGCCAACACTGTTTTGAGTCGACACGTAGGCACCCTCACCATTCTCACTTTGGTCGTCTTCTTCACTTGTATTTCCTGCTCCACCACTCTCACTCTGGTTGTCTTCATCATTACTTTCTTCGACTTCATCCTCAGCCTGAGCTTCTCCCTTACTAGTGTGTCCAAGATCGACGGTTGTGTCTGAGTCATCTCCTTATTCTCCTTGTCATTATTATCATTTTTGCTTGTGTGAGTGCCAGGTTTGCCTCGTTCTGTTCGACGAGATTCTTCGAACTTGGCGAAAACACGGTTGTCTGCCTCACGGAGCACGTTCCTTGTGATTTCGCTCTTGCGGCGCTCTTGCGGCGAGTCGATTCTCCTTTGGGGTCATTGCGAAGATCTACTTTTCCGTGAATTGATGTGAAACTTTTCCTTTTTAGAATCTTCCGTCGTTGTGATGCCATTTCGGCGGATTTCACTAACTTCTCCATGCTTTTCTTATCATTTGAATAATCTAGAACGCGTACAGCATCGAGTACAGACCCTTCCACATCGACGAGTCTGCATGAATCACCCGTCTTCTTCAACTTCTTGAGAGTCTTGGCATCAACAACCTTGGTGGGATTACCTGCAGCATCACTCTCAAATAAATACTTCAACGGAGTGACTTGATGGTAATGGTCACCGAAACGATAAATGAAGCAATAAAGCTCGTGTTGCGGCATTCTCAGGCTGAAAACGAGATGCAATTATTATTGAATATATTTATAATCGAATAAACTACAATTTGTATGGGAATTTGGACAATGAAAGGGGGCCAAACGGCTTTTTTCAAGTCTGAGAAATATTGGAGGGAAAATTTTGGCAATTTTTTCAAATACATTTTTTTGAGTATGAAAAAAGTCAATGTATGAGTTATCGTAGTATCTCGGTTTTTCGATTTTATTTGTCGATATTTCTCTATTTTCTCTATGAAGAATCGGAAGCATCTAAATTAGCGATTTCGTAAAAAATTTTCCCTCTAACAAAAATAAACTTCAAAATTTCAATTATTCCTACTGGGATTCATTGATTGAATACTCTTGAAGGTAGAGAACAGCGGGGCAAAATGGAACCTTTTGAAATTTGCTTCAATCATTCCAATTTTCAATTGCTGGGAAAAAATCTCGAAAAACGACCAAAAGTCACAAATAGTTCCATTTTGTTTTTCGGAAAAAATCAGAATTTTCTTAAAGTAGATCCTAAAAAATTATTCCTCAATCCTTTTACCAGAGAACTAGATTGCAAATCTAGAATCGCTCCGTTGGCGTTGTTTCCTAGCGCGGAAACAATATCATCAAATTCGAAAAAAATTCATGTCCATCATTATGAATGTTTCCTTCTTTTGATAGCGATCGTCTGAAGTTTATCTTTCCATAAAAAGTTCAGCAAGAAAATCTCTGACATCAAACTTCTGGGGCCTCCGATTTGACGTGACTCAAATATGAGTTCCAAGGAATTTTGAGGATGTACTTTTTTCTCCGGTTGTGACTGTATTGTAATGTAATTAATTTTTTTATTTCTTCATGGATTATGTATTCGTTATCTCGACACTCAATGCGCCTGAATTTTCATGATTTTCGAATCGATTCCATGGCAAATTTTCCAATTTTTTCCAATAAAGAGATGCGAGATTGGGATATTGAAATCTGTTGAAAACTTGGAAATAGTTGTTGAAATTTTAATGAATCGCATTCAATGCGACCTCATGAACTTGTTGACTGAATTCGCAGAAATTTTCTCGTAGAAAATCCTGAATTTAGTCGAGAGCATCATAGGATCGCCAATCGTTGCTGAAACAAAAATCGAAAAATGTGCAGGATTTCAGCTGCTCGATCCGTTTTTCGATAATATCTTGAAACCTTAGGGAGACAGTGAAATCTTGCTCATCACCTTTATTGTAGAGTGAATTCAGAGCTACAAAAAAATGTATCCATAGAAAAATATTCCAATTCCTCTTAGATTTTAAGACATTCAAAACAATTTGGCCACCAGCGACTTAGCATTTCTCTCAGTTTTGGGACAATATCTCAAAATCTAAGAGGAATTGGAGTATTTTCATGAATACCCGACTAGAAATCTGCCGTAGTTCTGCGACATAGAACCTTGCAGCGATGTTCGCGCCGTGGTCTTGCGTGTCGAACCAGCAACGGTCTCCTAGTACGACACGGCGTCAAGCTCGCGGGTGCGTGCTACGCGGAGCCCGCTGCAACGTAGTATCCCCCATAAACTATGCGATGGAACCCAACCTCACGATACTATGTCAGTGATCAACGAATAGAGTGACACTGTCTCGCAGTAATCCTTTTCAATGTAAAAAGTATTAGCCTATCGAAATATGATTAAAAAGGGGCAATTTTCAATCATCTTCTGAATGCTCAGAATTTCGCAAATCTATAAAAAAAATTTCATCTCAACTTTGCATTTTCCAGTCTCTGAATTTCAGAATTGTTCAAAGACAGAATTTCCGATTATTTGTTCTCTCGCATGCAGAAGTTACCAATTTTTTAATTTAAAAATGTTTGAATCTATCAAACTGCGAGAATTGGTGAAGTTAGGGGATAAGAAACTGAAATGTCAGAAACTTGAAGATCCCAGAGTTTGGACGAAATTGAAAAATTTCAAGATTAATTGGATTCAAAATCTGAGAAAGCAAAAAAAAATATATAATTCAAGAATTCAAAAATTGGGGAGTTTGGGAAGCTAACGAATTCAAAACTGGAGAATTTGAGGAATTGCAATTTTTCATTTCAAAATTCATGGATTTTCGAAATTGGAAATTAAACAACTGAAAAATTCTGGGAATCAGAATTAGAAATTTGCGAATTCAAAAAGTTTAAATTGGAGGAATAGAAGAATCTAAAAATTGAAATGAAAAATTACAGGAATCCTGAGATTCTCGAGATTGAAAAATTTATAGGTTAGAAACTTGAGATAAATAGCTGAAATTGTAAGAGAATCAGTAACTCGGGATTGAAGAATTGTAGTTCTGGCGGAATGCTGGAAATTCGAGAGAGTGCAAAGTATAAAGTTCGAGAATTTGAAAAATGAGAAATCGGAAAGTCCATGAAGTGTAATCGAAACATCAAGAAAAGGGAATTATGAAATTTCAAAACTCAATGGTTTGAAGAATGGTCTAGAAAACAATTTGAAAATTTAAGAGGAAGAAAATTGGAGAGTCGAGAACTCGAAAATTGAAAGATTGACAAATTGAATAATTTGACAAATCTCAAATGCAGAGAAAATTCCCAAAGAAACAGTCTTATTCACTATCCGGCGGAGCTCATCACGTGAACTCTCTTGCGTGTCGCGGCAACCGTCCGCAGCGGGCTTTGCGCGGGGCTCAGAATGCTTACCGCAGCGGCATTCCATGTGCCATGGGATCTTACGCAGCGATGTTGACGCGGCATAGGATTTCTAGTGGGGATATGGTTTTTGGAGTTCTGAATTCGCTCCACAAGGCAGGTGATAAGCAAGATCACGCTGTCTCCTAAAGTTTTCAAGATATTGAAGAAAAACGGATTGAAGAGCCGAATTTCCGTACATTTCTCGTTTTTTCTTCTCAGAAATGACACAGACTTTCAGAATTTTATCTCCAAGTTTCACCGTATTTATGTTGATTTTTCTGGAAGAAGACCCCATAAATACGAATTTGCGCATAGATACATACAGAAGCAACCTTAGAATCATAATTTCTTCACGTTTTATGATAGTCTACATCATTTTCAATCAAAATTAGAAAATCGAAAAATCGACCAAAAACACTGCTTTTCTTCGAGAGCAAAAAATGAGTGACCAACTTGACGAAAAATCTCCCTATTAAATTCGTCAACTCTTGAGTTTTTCATTTCTTGTTCTCTCAAATTTTCAGATACTGATTTTCTCAATTTTCCAAACCCGTAAGTATTAATAGATTCAGGATTCCAAAATTCTTCAATTTTTCAATTATGTAACCTCTCTTTTGAATTCTTGATCTTTCAATAGTTTGTTCTCTCAAATTCAAGACTTGCAATTTTTCAATTAACAAATTTTCGAATACATCAAACTTGAGGAATTTGAGGAAATTAGAAGTCGACTATGGAAAAAAATAAAAAATCAATGGATTTGAGTATTTGGAGGTACAAAATATCCAAATTTCAAAAATTCAATAATTTGAAAGTTGAGAAATCCATAAATTTGCATAAAAAATTTCAAGAATTCCCAATTTATGACGATCGAATAATTGACACGCAAAAACGATCAAATGGAACTATCGAAAAATTTGAAAAACTGACGATTTGAGGTAATGAAGAGATGAAGTTCTATCTGAAACATTGAACTTTGCATAATTTGAGAGATTCCCAAATTCTGAAAATTAAAAAAATTCTGGATGTAGGCCTTCATAAAGTGAAAAGTGAAATACAGAGTCTAAATAATCTTGAAATTCTGAAGACTTATTGACAAATTTACAAATTTGAAAAGAGCGAAAAATAAATGTTCCAGAATTTTTGGCGCCATCGATTTATGATGGTATCGATTCAATTCATGTCATATCTTTTTTACTCAAAGATGTTATGTCATTGTCACTTGAGGATCAATTTAAACTTCGAAATTAGATTTTTTTTGTTGTCTCTGACTATAATTTAATCATACGTAGATTTCATTCCATTTCCACTCCATGAATTACGTCATTTTATTCCAAATTTTCATAATTCTGGAATCAATTTATGCTGCAAAATTTTTTCACTTTTCGATACCAAAAATCACAAAATTAATCAGACAAATTGAATTGAATTCTCTAAACAATTACACTTGGATAAGAAAAAAATGGATTCTCATGACGCGAGGAAAGCCATTTACATTTCATGCAGGGGTTATCTCTTGCATTCATAGATTTGCCATTTACAATTCATGCAGGGGTTATCTCGGACTTCTCGCTGTACTTTTTTTCTTTTTTTGAAGAAAAAACATAACTCATGGATTGGGAAAGGAGATTACTTTAGGATTTTCAGAGAATTAATAGGTTAATATGTCAATTACCTGAATTTTCCAGCTGCTTTTCAAATTCACAACACCTCCTCTTCAGAAGACCACAAACACAACGTCCCACGTTTCCCTCATAAAAATCCTGATTGAATCCTAATCCTAGTTAAGTCTTAGCTGAAATTGATGAAAATCTTCATCCCCCACGAAACTAAAATCTATGACACTGAGTATTGTCCAAAAGTTCACAAAACCACAATCACAACCACCCGGCCTCCCCCATAAAAAATCCTCATTAAATCCTAATTCTAATTAAATATTCATTGAACTTGATAAAAATAATAATCCTTTACAAAACTAAGATCCACATTACTACCTATGACATCGACTTTTTCACGATTTTCCGAAGCAAGTTTACGAAATTGCTATTGCTGCGCGTGGCATGTACAGACCGGCATCCGTTATTTGTGTGGACTATATCGCGGACCGAGTCTAAACGCGTTGTTTACAGGTTACCATGGCGACACATACGAATAACGTTCAAGATGGTGACGGAATGCTCAGGTACGTGTGACACTTCGTTGGAACCCCATGTTTGGGAATACAAAATTTCACATTAGTTCCAAATCTTATTTTTTTTCTGCGCCAGGATAACTCTGGAAATTCTTCACAGTCGCTGAAATTGAGGAACATATTCTAGATATATCTGAAAAAAATGAGGCGTGAACCTAAGGCTTGTTTTTCATTTTATCTATCGTGCACGGGCCCAGAAGCATCGTGTCCCTGAACTTGCCGCTGCAGCTCGACGGCTAATGGAATGTGTCGCCATGACAACAAGTCAACAGCGCGTTTACACGTGTGTCGAGATGTTCTCCATTTGCGGAAACATCCCAGGGATTTGATTCCCTCTCAGAACAGTTCTTTTAGTGACAAAAAAACAACGCAGTGTTGTAGATGCCCTTCTGAGGGAAAATTTGAAGAAAAACCGAGGTTATGGTCCGTGATTTGAAACTGACATGAGTGCTATGAATGGATTACAACCGTGTGATATCAGAATGTGTATTCTTCATCGAGAGATCACCCAAGGGGTTTGCAGCTTCGGGAAAAACATCCTGACGTAAGTTACGGTGAAATGCTGTCTCCTCCGATCTATTATAATAGCGATTTTCATAATTTTGACGCAGATTTGAGGATAAGTCACATTTCGTTGCAGAATAAAGTAGTTTTTTGTGGATTGGAAATCTCTAAAAATTTTATTCAATAAATTGAAAGTTGATTAAAAAATCCATCTGTCCATCATGAATTTTTTACAGTTACGTCGATGAAAAATTAGTCTAGATGATTTTAATTGTAATTTAAAAATTCTTCATGCATAGTCCTTATGTAAAAAAACACATGGAATGAGACCAATCGATATCATCATAAATTGATAAGTCGAACATGGCGTCTCCATAGGAATAGCGCCAATTTTGAAATTCTTTGAATCTACAGATGTCCAGTCTGTCAATTTCCTAATTTTTAGAATTTTGGAATCTTTATAAAAATTTTCATTTCAGTTTTGAATTTGTCAGTTTTCTAATTTTGACATTTTTTCAGTTCTAGAATGTTCAATTTTTTATTCTCCAAATTTACAAGTTCCAATGATCCATTTTAAAAGTTTCTGAATCCATCAAACTGTAAAAATTTGTAAATTTGGAGGAATGAGGAATTTAAATATCGAAATGTTGAAGTTTCGGAATCTAAAAACCTCAAATGTGAAGAATTTGAAGGATCGACATTTTGTTATCATTTGAAAATGTATAGATTCGATAGAAAGTTAAAATTTAAGGAATTTGATTCTTAAAATTCGAAAATTTATAGATTTGGGAGCTTGGAAATGAAAAAATTGAAATTTGAGAGAATAAGAAGTTGAAAATCTAACAATTGCAATTTTGAAAAGTTGAAAAATAAAAAAAAAATCGATAAATGGCCAAATTTTGAAAATTTCAGAGAAAAAATTTGAAATTGAAGAACTCAAACATTCAAAAATGGAAAATTCATCAATTTGAGAAACCGAAAGATGGAAAATCCAAGAATTCATAAAAATCGAAAATCCAAAAATTCAAACAAAAAATTGAAAACATCTCAAAATTTTGAAAATTCTAAAACTGATGACTTGAAACTAGGAAGAGGTCAAGAAAAGATCAACTTCGCGGCTGCTGGCGGCCGCGATGGCGCTAGTCTACTAAAAAAAAATACTATTGAAATTTCCCATGAGATTAGTAACAAAAAATGTCAAATCAATTATTTGAAACATTGGTCTATAAATTATTTCATTCCCCACTAGTGTGATAATAAAAAATTGAAGACATTTCATTATTTATTACCGAAGCAATGAATTTTTTTTTTTCATTATCCTCTGGGAGTATAATGAAGGAAGAAATTTATTCCATTATCGATGACCTAATAATAATGAGGAATGACCTACTTTTAAACAATTAAAACACGAGGTATATGGATCATTCCACCAATTATCAACAATTTTGAACCTTCAAATTTTAAGAGTTCCGTTACTATCTTTTTTCGAAGAGGATAGTACAAAGTATTGGTGGAATCATCGCAGATTGAGCTTTTTACATCTAAATTTTTTCTTTCTTTCAATCAAAATTAAAAGTCTTTAGGAGCAGCAGAAAAGAAAATTCGTAACCATAGAGTTCGTCGCAAATTTTCACAACTTTGATGTTTTGTGTGCATCTTTTTCTAACCTATGAAGAAGGTGATGATAAGAAATTCTCATTCTCCTTTAGATTTTGAGATATTTTCGAAAAAAACAATCTTTTTTAGAGGATAATTTCATTTTTCTCTCGGACTTCAGTCAGTTTTAGATGAATATCTCAAAACCAAAGAGAGATAGAGGATTCTTTCTAATTACCTTTTTTGCAGATCTTATGCTAGGCTATGAAAAAATTTGTGTGATTTGACGCTATATTAGTTGCTGTTATGTTGGCACTCTTCTTGGCTTCACTTGAGTTTTCTCAATTTTCAATTCTCGGATTTTGCAACTTTCGTCCTATGAACTTCATCAATTTACCAATTCCCGAATTGATCATTTATTCAATTCGCATAATTTTTATGGTCCTGAATTTACATACATATACATTTCCACTCAATCATATACTAGATTTGTAGCTATTACTCTTGAAAACTTGTCGAAAACCCTCAGAATGTATCTAAAATGATGAGTGGAAAGAGAGGATTTAATGAAAAATTTTTGGGATTAATCCTCGAATTTAATTATAACAATTGATTTTTCACAATAGTGAATCTACTATATAATATGGAATAATTACCGGAAAACCCTATCGTTCCAATACATATCCAATCAATTGGAAGAGAATTTTTTTATTTTATTTTTTTCTATCAATATATAGGTCATTTTAAGGATTTGAATCTTTTGAACAAGTACATACATTTGTTACGTCATCATATCCGAATGGAATACCTTAATACCTATTCATGGGCCAATTCGGAAGAAGAGGTTTTTTTGAAAAGAAGAAAAAACAATAACAAGGGTGTTTTTTTTAATTCATAGAACTTTATACCAATACATAGGTTTATATATTCATCATATACGAGTTTAATCGCTCTGAATTCCACTATTGAGTGATTCCGGAGAAGAGGTTTTTTTTTTTTAATTTTTAAACAATAATAAACCATTTTTTCAGAATCGAGCAAAGTTTGTTCAAGTACATAGCTTTATGTACTCATTATATGCGAGTTTAATGGCTTTGGATCGCGATACTATGTGATTCCGGAGAAGAGGTTTTTTTTTTTAATTTTTAAACAATAATAAATCATTTTTTCAAAATCGAGCAAAGTTTGTTCAAGTACATAGCTGTATATATTCATTATATACGACTTTAATCGCTCTCGATTCCATTACTGAGAGATTCCGGAGAAGAGGTTTTTTTTTTAAATTTTTAAACAATAAAAAGTCATTTTTTTCAATATTAAGTAAACTTTGTTCAAATACATAGCTTTATCTATTCATTATATACGAGTGTAATCACTTCGTATCCCACAATTGAGTGATTCGGAAGAAGAGGTTCTTTTGTTTTAGTCTTTAAACAATAATAAATCATTTTTCCAGCATTATGTACACTATTTTAATATATATGTGGACGTCCGCATGAAAAGGGCCCACTTTGTCGATTCTAGTTTTTGAGATATTCACGTTTTTCTCTTGCCAACTCCCATTTAAGTTCATGTTAAAATCATTTTCTCGCTCTTGTCTAGCGTTGTCATTTTTCGTGTAATCCACTTCATTTTGAGCTCTAAACGTGCAGAATCAGATCTAAATTATTGGAGTATACATAACTCGATAGCTTCACCTTCTCGTGATATATGAGTAGAATATATTCGTACCTCGAAATTAACTAATGTGGATAAAGAATTTGTTCCTTCAAGTTCTAAACGAAAAAAAAGAGTTCTTGAACACATCTTCATCTTCAGTCAAGTATAAATACTATTACTATTATCCTACATTAGTTACATTTAAATCACAGTTGACCTTTCTTTTGGCTGCACGAATCACAGGTGATATTTGTACTTTTGACTTCAAGTCATGAACTCATGGAAATGTTTCATTGAATCGGTTTAACAATCAATACATATTCGTCACTTAATTACGGAAGAAGAGATTCTTTTGTTTCACTCTTTAGACAATAATAAATCATTTTCCCAGCATTATTTACACTATTTTAATATATATAAAACAATTCGCCAAATATCGCAACAAAATCTGCCGGCAAAATTTTTAA